>JAQIXX010000077.1:0-104612 GCA_034700605.1 Willowsia nigromaculata | reverse complement strand
ATCTTGGATTTGGCAGTTAGAGAATCGGTCCCACAAAAATTAGCGTTTTTGAAATTAGAGAATGTGTCGGTAATTCATTTTATAATATAATTACGCGAACATTAGAAATGCAACTTCATTTCACTTGAACAGAAAAGCGACAAATTAAAGCTAGAAAAATCTAATGTCTGACTCTGCTCGAGGTTCACTGCTCAACATTTTCTCTAGAAAATGGGAAAACCAAAAAATCAAATCAGATTTCATTTCATTCTCTGTTACAAGTTGGCGATGCGTGTAGAATGATTAAAAGTGCAGAAATCGATATAAAAAATCCACGCAATGTAAATTACATCATCACTGTACCACAAGCGCCACAAACACAAGTTTACTGCGTAAGTAAACTGCAGAAAGCAAACAATTGGCTACCTCACATTATCATCGTCCTTATACTAATCGTAATCAATTTTGGCAGCCCTTTTAGCTATGCATCAGATTTCACAGGGAAAATCTTTAACCTTTTCGTGTAATATTGAAATGTTATTGCGTGAAAAAAAGTTAGCAGACCTTGCAGTTTACAGCCAATTTTACTTTACTATTAATTAGTCCTACTCCCACAAATGCAAGCAAGTGCAATTATAATGAAAAATAACAACAGCATCTTCATTATGGTCATCTGTAGCCACGTTGTTATCAATGCGAATTTATAACACCATTTTGTTTCTATGCCGTTTTAATTTCATAAGATAGAACGCAGTCATGATGCGATACTGAGGGTGAATGGTGACCATCTCTAAAAAACGCTAATTGATACGATGAAAGTTCATTATAAGACAATGTTAATATAAAATATTTTTCTCTTTTTTAAAATATTTTTTGCATGTATGCATATACACAATTGTAGTTTAACTATTATATCATTAGCAGTGATAAAAGAAATAATCTACGAAAAGCACTGTTTCGACGATTTTTACAATTGTATACTTTGATTTTACAAGATTTCATACAACCTTCTAAATTAATACAATTCCGCTACCGTTTTTAATGAGTCAACACTCCAAAAATCCAAAATAACATAACTCTGGGTGAGTGTTACTGCAACAATTATCCATTATCTTGTGACCATTTCACTGTAATTAAAGAAGAGGGTTTTTATAGCCGCAAATTACAAAAAAGTTGTAAATGCGTAATAAATCATTGATACTTCCTTTAAGATGATCGTCCCAGCATCTTTACCCGACCACTCCTCTTTCAACATAGCATAGAAAACAGTCATTAATTCACTAATAAATGCATCATAAAACCCACTGCAGCTATCTTTGGCGATGATGATGGTAGAACTAATAATAACATTTGATAATCCTTCCGTTATTAAAATTATTACGTTTTATGCTTTTTCTCTTCTTGAGATATTCGGATTTTCCCATAATGCCTGTTTACAGCTCAGCTTACAGTAGAGTACCTAAATGTGTGTGGGCCAAGTGTGAGACGCACATAAAACTAAACTGATCATCTACAATTATTCACGCTAATATCAAAATTCATATTATCACAGAGGTAAAGGATCATCGAAGAAATAACAGCACAATATTTATCAGGGTTATGAAATCTGAAGAAAATAATAAGTGTTATTATCTTTTCAGCACCATTGCCAGCACCATCTAAAAGTCTGCAAAGTTCATCAAGTACGTAGGTTCATCGGGTTCCCCAAATTATTTTAACCCGTTCATGGATTAGCTACTCGTTTGCAATCTTTATTGTTATTCAGTTCCGTACACAATCTCTTTGCAGAAAAGTCAGTACCAATAATAATAAAATTCATGACGCCTTTAAAATCGGAAAACAAACAAAGTGTTGGTAACGGCGTTTGTGATAATAGACACTCTATTCCTCTTTGATACCGGTTAACAGGCATACAACACAACTTTTAAATAGTCTAAATAAAAACATAATATCTATTATCATCAACTGTAAACGATCATTACTTGTTGTCTGCATTTACAAAAGTCTCAGAGGAATGCATATTTTCAAGATATTATGCTTAAGACAGTACTTATAACACATGTAAAAAGCAAATTACTACAATGTATTCCTCACCATGAGAATTTCAAACTTTTCATGATGAATCATCAAATGCTCACTGTAATAGTCCATAAAAATGCACGAAACTATAACATCGCAGTAATAATGTTGCATGTAAGATGCAATAAAAATTTGAGGGGATGCTTATTTTATTGTATCATCTTCCATCTGAAGTAGGTAAATGCGGCATTTCTATTCTATCTAAGAAATCAAATCATAACAAATGCATAAATATTCAAAATGGTTTGATTCTGGTAACGTTAGTGTTTTCATTGTTACGTGCGAATGGAATGGCAAAGCATAGCTGTGCTTTTATTTTTCATTCATTTTGCCAGTAATGGTTCACTGTACGACTTGTTATGCGTGCATGTGTGAAAGTAAAATATGTTGAGTTAAATGCTTTTAACTTGCTGGCGAAGAAATAAATAATACTGCTACGATTAACCTTTTGGCTTACCATAAGTCCACCATAACAGATATTATATGCAGATTATGCATAAAATGCGATGATTTGCATTGCATTGCAGAGTTTGCAGACTGAATCATCTTGTTCGCTTCTTCCTTTCCTACTGCCCTATACTCATCATATCATCAAGTTAACTAAAAGAAGACGAAACTGGCGAAAAAGGATGATCTTGTTGAGAGCGCTGCAGAAATATAAAAGTGGTATTGGAGTGCAGTGCTAAAAGTTATGTGCAAGGAACGGGAACTAGTTAGTAGAGCATAACCTGCGCACTCCTCACAACTCCCGACTACTAGCATTTCTACTACTAATACACTCACCTCCACCCACACAATTTCATTTCAAATAAGTAGGTACTTAGAATAATGCAACCACTAATATAATATTTCATAACAAAAATTCCTATTCAGAGGCGATCTAGTGTGAGGAGAGTGGTTTATTGTATCGACGTATTTGTATGCTTGGGAAAATTGATATTATCAAGGCAAAATCTTCTTCTTTTTGGACATTTGTCTCAAACTGTATGCTTAAATTGAGACTAATTAAATATGGTATTTTTACAGGAAGTCGTTTTAGGCAAGATGAGCAGTCGTGTTAGCAGTGAATATGTGGGAGGAATCGTAAAATTAAAGTATTATTTTATTCCGTATGAGGAAACTTTTGTGAGAAGATATTTGATCTTGATAACCCATCCTAAAAATTGGACTGACTTTAGAAGGGTCGCACTGCTTAGAGAAGAGCAGGCTTAAAGATGAGAAAAGGTTAATGATTGAGGCTGAGGACAGATTAAAGGGAAAGCAAAAATTTCGCAGAGATTATGAGAGTTAGTCTAGTAGAGCGGCTTTCTTGGAGCAAGCGAATTCGACAGTGACGATGACATTAGTGTGATAATATATTTTATTATAATATGACTAGTCTGTCTGTAATGATAATCTTTTTTGCGGATGTGCATTATAATGTCTTCATAGAGATTTTAAACTCTATACTACTTATGACAGGTGTGATAGGGATGATCATATATGTTTTATATTGACAAGAGGATTTAATAAGAATGAAAAGTGAGACTTTTGTTACACCTGCTTAGTGCCAAAGTTGAGTTTTTCTTTCACTACTCATTATCATATTAAACTCATTAAGCTGCTGAAATTTTGAATAAATAGACGGAAACTATGTAGCTGCCTTTTTTGCATAAGATGAATAGCGATTATGAGCTTGAGCTTTTCCTGTGAAAAGTCATCTAAGCAATGACAAATGTTCAGGCCACAATGGCTCACAGTGTTAGTCATCGCAGCAATCTAGGCGGAGATGATCAGAGTAATCTCTTGGGATTATCTTTTTGTACTATTATACCTACCTGTGCTATATGTATGCTTAGATATGTATACACACACAGATACTAAAATTACTTTATTATTTTGAGCGTGTAAAAAGATGATCAAATTGATGAAACCAGTTTCATTTTTTACATTCTGATTCACTTCCCTTTTGTTTCATCCATTTTACTCATCATCATACCGTCATATTGCACACACACACGCTACGCAAGCTATATATTTTGACTCAAGTTGACAACATCTTATATTTACGCACTTCTACACACACTTATAAGAATTAATAGATCATCTCGTTTTTGCTTTCAAAATGGTACTGAATACAAGTATATCCCTTTCCGTGTCCATGCAATCATAGAGATTCTGCAACTCTGAACAGACAACTTAAAACCCTTCACCTACCCTACAAGTGTCATTACAACTTTTGAAAACCTTTTTACTTATTAGTGGTAACACGTAACAAAAAACCTTTCCTTGGGACTTAATCTGAGCTAGGGCGGAAGAAGAGAGTGAGACTAGGTGGAAATCGAAAGGAGACGGTGATACATTAAAATACATGAAGGAAGGGAGGAGGACCCTAATGATGATTTAATAATTCTAATGATGATTAATGAGACTTGGCACAAAAATGTTGACATGCTAAAGTTAGTAGCTGCTGAAATCTACGCATTTTCATCTCACATTTTTTTATCAACTCTTTAGAAAGCAAACCATCTATCGAAAGGAAACGATTATATTGTCCTTCAGATTCAAATGTTGCAGGTTGCAAAAAAGATGACCTGTGGAGCTACAGCTGAAATGCAAGGACGTCATAAGGTTCAGATTATTGCACAGTAATTCACCCAAAAATCAAAATTCAATTTAAACCAAAACAAGAATCTACAGTATTTTTGAAATGTAAAGAAACCTCCACTTTTTAGATACAAATGAAACGATTACTGTCAAATTTAAAATATGTGGTTACTCAAGAATTTTGCTGCGCTTTCTCGATAAAGAAACAATGATAAACTTGAAGTGCAGTTCCTCAACAAATGATAAATGGTATCAAAGGAAATATCTTAATCTCTATGAATACCTCCCACCTCATTTTTCATGTCAAATATAGGTAGTTATTTTCTCCATTAACATTATCTCGACTTAGAAAAACACATGAACAAGGTACTCAGGAAAAACGTCCAGCTACACTGCCACTTCAGTCAATCACATCACAGTACTAACATGTAAGAAGCACAGTGGTATTTTGTCAGACATAAAAAAAAAGTCTGGTACTTCTTTGCAGAAAAAAGATGTAGATTACGATGATTTATCTATATTCTAAATGATGGATTTTCAGGGTGGGCACATGGAGGGCGATGATACAGAATGAATTGACGCAAAGAAAGTTAAATTGCAGAGAAGACAAATGCGCTGATACATCAGGTAGTATGGTAGTTATGCAGTACACAGGTACAATTCCTAAATAATTGAAGGGTAAATCACGAAAAATCCGTTTACAAATTTAGTGTTACAGTTTTGAAAATCTGTCTGCTGTGCACTTGCAATTTGCAAAGAAGGACATGCCAACAGAAATATTGTCATCATAATCATCATATCGTGTGGGTAGGTATTAAACATTTTTCTTCATAGCAGCAAGTGTTTTACTTTAAATCTGTAATTTCATGTGGCTCAGAAATATTCAGCGTTTGGCAAACACTTTGTTTTCATTATGCTCGTTCATTATGCCATATTTCGGTGTGTGCTGAGGTGAGGACGTGAAATGGGTTAAGAGTTAGGAAGCATTATACCATACTAAAAGTAAGTACCTTGAGCATATTAATATGCAAATAATTTAATCTTCACCATTTAAATTTATTGTCAAAACATTTACGCCTTTTGCAAAACTGTGGCTTCTCCTTCTTTGTCAAAAAAGATGGATTACTCAAAAATTAGATTACTTAAAATTTAAATCAAATCTGCTATAATGTGCAATTTCTGGGTAAAATTATGTCTTAACCCTAATCTCATACTTTTGGATTCTATGCTAGCAGCTAGATTTTTATTCGCTCGTAAAATCATTTTAAAATGTTCCATAACCTTCATTTCTTCTCTACTGATATGCTTAATCGCTGTACTTAAGTCCATCTTTATGAGCAAACATTTCTCTAAATTTCTAGCAAATGCAGTCCTTTAATTTGTCACGATACATTAAATTCGTCTCCACAAAAGCATTTCGTTTTCGTTAAACACACAATAAAATTAAAAGCTGTTTAAACAATAGAACCGCAAACACACCGCATTACTTACTGCTTAAAGAATCAGAATATTACTTTCAAACAATAAAATATTTAAACGAGCTTTTCTGTAAATCGTTGGAAGAAAATCCCCAATATGCTTTGAGGATGTAAAATTCTGCATTCATAATGTAAAAGTAGGAATTCGGAAGAGTAGGCTAAAACTTGACACGATTCATTGCAGAAAGAGTTTTTCTATTTACTTGTCTACTTACCGATAGAAGCCGTAAGGGACAAGCGGCCTTGGATAACGACACATAAAAGATACTCTAACAATTTCGGAAGATTGGTTATTTAATAATTGATTGTAGGTAGAGACGATTTACAAACTTTTTTATTACAACGAATTTCTTTTTGTTTATTTGTTTTTTACTAAATCACAGTTTCAAAGCGGAATCAATTGTTCAAATTATTTTGTAGCCATAAAAAAGCGCGGTTACGGTAGTAAATAGTAACATGCCAAGCAACATGAAATGAAAGCAACCATAAAAAAACATAAATTTGTTGGCGAATCATGGGAAAATGTTTGAAGAGAAGTTTTAATAGCAGTAGTTACACAGTGGTTTACACGGTAGTACGGTAGTTTTACAGCAAAATGACGGTGAGATAATGGTGGCTAATGGGAATTATGGTGACAAAAATGTGAAAACGAAATGGAAAGTTATGCAGGAATTATAACACATTTTGAGAGGAAATTTTCTCATTCCATACTAAAATGTTTAAGCACTACAATTACACATTATTCGAGGTAAAGCATAATATAATTGCTGTCATTAAATACGTTTTACTTACTGAGTTCATCCCGGAAGAAGGGCAACTTGAGTTTCAAATTAAATCCCGGATCCCAGAACCACCTTGCACTTTCCTGTGCTAACGATGGGGATAATGCAGTTCTCGCTTTCGATTCTTCATCAAGTTGACTTGAGGTTTTAGGAGCAACTTTAAGCTCAACTTTGTATGGGAGAGAGATTTTCAACTCTCTGGAGTTAACAAAGTCTTTGTATTTATAAAAGACGAAAAGATCCTCTGGATCTCCCCACGCTTTTATCAATCTGTATGCTATTTTCTCTGGCCAATTTTCCGGCTTCACATCACGCAAATCTTTAGAGGACGACCTCCCTGTTGCAGTTACATTAGCATTCTCACTATTCCTAACTATCTCCATCCACGAGTTCAACTTTGTCACATTTCTCTCCATTTGCTTGGCCAGCCACAGTGACAACTTTAGCTTTTGACAAGTGAAACCTGCAAAATTATGCACTTTGCAGTAATGGCGCTTCTTGCGCACAAATTTATTAATTTCTAAAATGTTCTCTGAGGTCAGCTTGCTCAAGTTACTGAACGACTTAGGCACTTGAGGATAAGACATGCTTACATTACTATTACTAATTTTATTACTATGCTTAACACTATTTATTATTGCTGTCCTGCGATTATGCACATTGTAAAGTTTTGCTATGTCTTTCTCACGAAATGCACCATTTTTATTATTACTACTACCACTACCACTACTAAACTTGTTCACTTTCCTCTGCGGTTGATGCTTCATTTTCTTCTTCGGCTTTAGACAGTCGGCGGATAGCTTGGAAGAGGAAGTTTGACAAGCTCCCGACGAAGGTATGAAAGATTTACTGACCACCGTACTGGGAAATGATTTGGTGGAATGGTTATTTGGTTTCCATAGTGATGGAACATTATTAATATATGATACAGGGCGAAGCAACTCCTTTTCCTTCAGTTTATGCACTGTGGTCATCGTCTTGAAACAATTCGAGAGTGTAATGTTCACTACAAAAAATAGGAACAAGAAGAGACCAATAGTAACTATGGATGATGATGAGGATGGAGCTATCCGCCTGCCGTTGATGAAACCTTGACCGCCCATCCTTTTCATATTGACCATCTATCTTTTTATATAACTTATCCAGTAATTGGGAGTCCAGTTTTATTTATTTGATCCAGTAATTCAAGTGAAATTGATGGGGTCGGTGATGACAACGAGGACGGTTGAATGGGGTTGAAGGAGAAGTAGTGCTTGTCGTTTCCAGGAGACCCAATGTCACTGACATAATTTTTAGAGTTTCTGACACTGTTGCGTTTTCTTGCAATCTTTCAACCGGTATGCGTGTCGATTTCTCTCATGGTAAAAATTACGTCAGTATTGGTGTTACCCCTTCCCCAGTAGTAATCTACAATCTGTCTGAAAAAAGAAAACAAGGGTAGACGTCTTCGTCTGCTTACATATTTTTGTGATTTTTCCTGGCAATCTTAAGGTTCTAGAGGCCATCCTCGTAGCACTGAGATTCAAACAAGGTCGCACAATGCAAATTGATGATTATATTTGTAACTTTATAATCACACGTTAGAAAAATTCTCAGCCGTTGACCCGGAGTCAACATGATGCTAACAGTTACATTATTTTCAAGTTCTCAAAACATGAAAGCAAGAATTCCAACTAATGTAGAAACACATGCACAACACATAATCTGACAAGCAACTAACATAACTGAATCCCTTTATCACACGAAACGTAACCAATTAATAAAAATGATTAATCTCTGATTTCTCTCCATCAACTTGTAATGAAATAGATAATATCCATGCCGAGAGTCGAGACCTTTTTAAGAGTCCACATTTTTCAAATCTTTCTGCTAGATGTTCTTTGAAAAACAACTAATGTGAAATCATGCACTCATGTGCCGAATGACTAATCACTAAAAAAGTTCGTCAATAGGAATGTGCACGCTCAGCTCACACGTAGAAACAAAGATGCTCACATGAAAACGAGCAAAATACTCTGCTTTCTGCTGTGCTCAAAGAGATTCATTCTTTAAACAATATCAAACTTTTAATAAAAAGTAGCCTTAAAGGGTTATAGTATTTTTTTGCCCATTCTGGTGAAAAATGAATGAAACAGCCAAGTACACTGCTGCTACTCATCGCATCCAACGAAACACTCTGATAGAGCTCTCCGCATGCAAAAATATTTCACGTAAGGCACTGCACCATTAATGAATGCGAATTTGTGAATGCGGTGTGGTAGATGATAATGAAAAGTAGGAGAACATTTTTGACCGAAATAATAATGTTCCTTCCACGACTGATAATCTCAAACTAAATCACCTGCCGTAGTGTGCAAGCTGCCTATAAAGTTAAGCACCCACTTTTCTCAAGAACCTTTTTCATGCATCGTTATTATTATTATATTTTTTGTGAAAAAAAGTTTGGATTTTTAAAAATGTATTATATATTACACATACTTTTTGCTGCTTTTTCACTATCTTCTTTAAACAAAAGCAGGGATACCTACACAATAAGCGTTTACACAGATCTACATACATAGAGAGAACAACTGCGTCAGTAAACTAAATCGTAATCTTTTTCGGCGTCATCATCATCTTAACGATGATTATCATTGTCGACGAAAGAATATGTAAGGCACTACAGACACATCACTTATATTTCTTTAATATATGTGTGGTATGCGCATGCAGTTTTTAAATACGCTTTTGATGCATTCTGCATGATGAAGATCACACTTAAATATTAATACGAATTCTTCAGTCTTTCATTATATGCTTTACAATAATATATGAAGCGTTTTCAAGTATCAACACATATCGCCATCATTGTTTTTCTTTTAAGCAGTTATTTTGAGAGAGAAATGCTGAAAATGTGTGTACATAGGTAGAATTAGGTAGGTATATATTTTGAGAATTTTGCAAATTGCAAACGCTACTAAATAATGTGTGATAGTGTACGCAGAGAGAGAGGAGGAAGGTTTTTAGTTTAGTTTATAGGTAGCTTTATCATCAGGTAATTTTCTTCATTGTTTCGAATTAGAGTGGTGGTAGTAGTGAGTGAGCAGACGTATACTCCCTCACAAGAGGATGATCATTCTGCGTCACACTCTGAACAATCTCTGCTGTTTCTCTATGTTTCAGTTTAGAAATGAATATTTTTCGTTTCCCTCAGCAATGCTAAATAATATTGCTCTCGTAACATAATAATCATAATAAAAATAGCAATCAGTGAACCTTTTACACCAAATAATATGCAATACGTATGTACATAGTCGGCTCTTGCTACAAATTTAGAATTCATACGCATCAATTTCAAGATTTTCGTTGAGGAACGTTTGTTGAACTTACCACAAGTAATTCGTACTACATGGTAAATTATATCAGCAAGAGAGTTCATTATGCTTTCTTCGTGTAATATTTATAATAATGCCTTATTGTAATATATACTGGGATAGGGGATGTCCTATCATCTTTTCGTGTTTGGCTAATTTGCAAGTAATAGTAATGCCTATGTAGAAATCCTTGACCAAGGGGCTCCCTATGAAGTACACAGGATGAAGGGTTGTGCTGCTCCTCAGAATCAGATGATTAAATATTAAGTACGCTTAGTGGTAATAAAACAGTAGGTCGTTTGGTGTGCTTAATACTTTACAGATTTTTACTCAGTTAACTATTCTCGCTTTGCATATTATTTCACATCAATATGGTATCTCATACTCATCCATGACCACAACGCTTTATCTTTGCATATTATATGAATGCTTCATTTTTATCAATTCATTCACAAATTGCATTACTTGTGTATGAAACGACACTTGTCGTACGCACTTTCTTCCTAATATCTAGTAGAATGGGGGAAAACCAAGATGACACAACTTGCATAGAATGGGAATGCCTCAACACCAAAATATTTTTTAGGGTAAACGCCATCAGCATTAGGACGCCGTCGACGCGTGTGTGCACTCTCATAATGCCTAAAAATCGCAGGTAAGAGGCCCTTTGGTGAAAAAAACCTTGAAGGCAAAGGATGCATAAGAATCCTCTTCCTGCACCTGCTACTATGCTACACACAAACAACGACCTATATTATTGTCCACAGTTTACATACTTGTTGCAAAGTGCTTTACAAAATTTATGGGTTTATGAAATTTACCTATCTGACAAAAAATGCGTGTCAAAAATTATGCAGATAAGTCCATTGTAACAATTAACAATGTCCACATTCTACCCATATCACAAGAGCTTGTATATTCAGTAATTAATGATGTCCGCGTGTTTAGTTAGCGTGATTCCTCCCTTTCTCATCTCCTTTTTCATAACAAAATGTATCATAGAAGCAGCCGCATATTTGTCTACCATTTATTTAACATTTTTTGTCAAAGTGGTAAAAATTCTAATATATGGGGACAAGGGAACGGTTTTTGTTTGCAAAAAAAAGATGATTAGCAGCACCAACAACATTATCTCTAATTTCCTTTGTCTTGTTATTAGCACGATGAATGAACATAGCCATGAGCATTAAATGCCCGAAGACCTGGCTTGGTTTCACTGTTCAGTATCAGATTCGTTTTTAACGTGAAACACTCAGAGAAGTAATACTTCTCACTTGAAAACGTCTAAACCGATTTTTCACTCTTTTGTCAAAGCACCATTATCCTTTTCATGATACCCTGGTTTTTTTCCTCATATATCATGATGACAGCAAATTGCTTAGATCGACTTGACCAAGTATTTAGAAAATGCCTCATTCATTGTGTCTTACGTATTTAGTACGTGTGCATATATCCTTTGTCGAGGATGGCAGGCAAATACGAGAGTGTGAAATAAGTACGAGCCAGTGCTTAAGTAATTAGGCTTGGCGTCTATTTAGAAATAGGTGGTAGCAGATATAAATCTTAAAAGTGCAAGCATTAATTTTAATAGGAAGACGTTCTCTTGCAATACATGAGCAACCAAATTTATGAAGCGGCCAAATTAAAGTTTTCTTGAGAAGAGTGTTTGGCAAAATTCTGATTAGAGCATAAATTAAGCATTTATTGCTTTTTTATTGGATAATGTATGATTAAAAATTAAAACATGACTTGAAATGGAATCTTTAAAACTGCAATAAATCCAGAATTCGAAAGATGTAGTAATTTGCTCCTCTTATTATTACGCTATCATAAAATCACGTAGGTAGTTATGTAAATTATTTCAGATAATAGAATGTGGTACATACATATAATGCTTACATAAGATGCACCATAATTTCATTCACATGCTAAATGCTACTTGCCCACAATCACAGTTAATCATGATTACTGATTAAATCAATTATTGATTAAAGCTCATAGAGTGCATACTTTCCGATCATCTTGGTATTGTGATCTAAACTTAGGGATTGGATAGTAAAGCAACACAGAGCTAAATGTTATAAAAGGGATTTTTGAATGATTTCATTGCGAGATGTTAGAAACACTTTTGATACTAATTCTTCAAGCATGAAATGTGTATAAAATATGTTGGATGATCTTGTATATATAAATGTATTAAGTTGATAAGAGTCAATCTTTATTGATCACATAGAAATAAAGAAGAAGAATTCATCGTTCAAGACTGTTGTATACATGGCGAATTTTGATTTAAGCATTTTTCGTTAATTACTCGTTTATACTTGTTCGAATTGTTCGAATTGAGAAGAACATAGACACAGACGTTACCACGAAGTAGAATTAACAATGAATAGGTTAATGATATGAAATGGTATGGTAATGTTTGTAGGCTGTTTTTGCTAACCGAATAAAATGCACTAGTGTAAACCATCGCTATTCATATAAACACTGGCTTTATCGCTCCATGAAAATTCAATAAATAAAATTTTCCTTTCCTTTTATTTTCGCTTTATTATTAAATAGCTCAAGCTCTGTAAAAGATACTTACTGTTGGTTTTACTTTGTCCGTCAATCTGTACCCTTTACAAGCCTTAATTCTAACTAAACCCAATGAATTGTCATGAATTAGAATGAATAAATAAACCCCTTAAACTTTAGCACCTATAAAGCTCATATTTAGCATGCTTATAGTAAAATGTAATCATGGGCTTCTTTATGTACAAAACCAGAAGCAAATTGGTCAATGGGACCGGAGCCACTACATTCTGTCTCGATTATCCATATTTCATCTAATCTTTAGAATTAGAACAGCAAATCCTTTCTCTCTAAATTAAACAGTCTAAAAACTTAGAGACATTCGAAAACCTTTGAAAGGCTCAAATAACATTTAATCGTAGCTAATTCTTAAAAAGGGTTCGGCTACTTCGTGCTGATTGAATATGCATTTTAGTATTTGTCTTTTTCTTCTTCGAAATTAATTTACTGGAGGAGAAAATCACATTGCCATTTTTAGTTTACATGAAAACGTAAAACTTATTAAATACATCCCTCATGGTTTCCATCATCCGTTGCAACATTATACAAAGATGGGGATGTATTCATCTGCTGTTTTGAAATTAAAAATGCATTTTTGCTTTTAAAGTAACTTATAACCGATCTGCAATGCATTCTATTTCTATACATCTAATTTTTAAAATGTATTTTGCTTTTCGGTCCTTTGAAAACTGAAATCCCATTCAACATGTAAAATTGCTTGCTTTAGAGTGTTATCAGGACGTGCCACAGATTTTTTCAATGATAGAACTTAGACCCTTTTTTGCAACAAAACTACTAATCTACTTAATAAAACATTTTCCCTTTTAGCATCAGTACAGGGAAAGGAAAATTAATTTTTGGAATAATGTTTTATACAATGAAGGATTGGTTATGATGATAATGAAACCAATAAAACTTCATGAAAAAAATTTACAACATACTTAGTCTAGCAATTTACACTCACTTTAGTTCTGATTAGGCTAGATTTAATGCTTTCGATTTATAATATTTAAGATATTGCCCATTTAAGATTAAATATGTAAAGTCAGAGAAATCGTTTCAAATATTTGAGCCTTTCTGTGTATCGAACAGGATATCTACATTTTGTAACGCATGCTACTCATTGTCTAATCTAGTTGCATATTATGGTGTTGAATTGAAATATATATTTTTTAAATGTGACCTCATATCCCTCGTGTTTCAACAAATCTAAATGACATAAAGGTAACTCACAATGAATCTAGATCAAATCATATAGCTACATATGTAGGTATGTATATTAAATTTACTCATTAACAACTTTTTGTACTGCCACCAATTAATTTCATTAAGGCCTCCCAGGTTGAAGATAAAAAGCCATGCATGCAAGATGTTCTAATGAAGATGAGAAGACTTGAGGAATGAGATGTTATCTCGACGTGCTTTTCATTCATTCATCTTTATCGAACTATAAAATCAAAAAATCTCGAAAATGTCAACGTTACACAGTGGTGAAGTGCATTGTGATTGTAGTTCGGTGTAAGTCTTCACGTGTAAGCTCTTTTCCTCTTTTAAGAAAATTTGAAAATTTTGAATTGCAATAGAATAGTTCTCAAAGTATTTAACATGTCCCATTTTATGACTTCTACCAACTGCAGCATGAACTTACGTGCACTTAAATGGTTGAATTAAATATCATTAATCGAATCATCCAAATGTTACCATTCATTCGCTATCATATTGCAAGAGGCAGAGTCTAGTTCAACACTCTGAATCTGGACTAATCTCAATGTCGTGAAGAGAGGAATTCTTGAATCTCAATTATATAGCAAAAAATAAAATACAGACGCAAACGTGCAAGTAATCGTGGCGAAAATTCTTTAAAATAATTTATGTTACTACTCCCATGTTTTCCATGAATGCTATCAATCAACGAAAATGAAATTTTTCAAGATAAATGCAGGTAGGTCGATTCTTCAAAAAGCCATACTCTGGCCTACAAATTAATTACATTTGTAACTTTTAAAAACTCATCCTTTGCTTCCTCAAAAAGTGCCTGATTACATACCAATTACAGATTGTATCAGCAATTGATTTAAAAACAGCAAACTGCAATTCAATTATGCTCCTGATAATTACAATCGAAATTAGATAGGTATTGATCGACTTGTTCAAAACCATTACAGTTCTATTACAGTTCTATTTCAAGCCCATTTGGATACATTTCAGGTTTCTGCCTTGCATAATTACCAAAATTCTGATGACGTCAGAGACATCATTCTTCTACAATTTCAGGGAATAACTCTGTAGTAACCAAAATTAACCAGCATTTTAGACTCCGAAGAAATTTTAATTTAAAAAAATCGCCTATGAAACCTTATCAATAAATAAACTAAATACGTTCAGATCCATCGTTGGATGCATCAATCTATCAGTTAGATTGAAATTGAAAACTCGCTGAAACAGGAAAAAAGTAAATCAAATCAAGATTACCGTGGTTTCTCATGATTCATTTATATTCGGGACTACAGGTCCTTTACCCTTCCAATAATTCTTTTTTCTCACTTCTATATACCTGTTTGCTCTAGTACATTCACAAAGTGCCAAGTGATACTAGCACTATCATTATTATTGTTTTTTATTTATTATCCCTTTCTCAGATTGAAAATCTTTTGTGGATTTATTAGTGCTTGAAAACGTATTTCGATGTCTATTCTTATTTCCTTTAAAATCCCTTTTTAAACAAGCGCATCACTTCTTGTTAGCTTGTATGTCATGCATGTTAAATTTTTTTAAATTACTTGCAACAAAAACACCATAACCATCTGTAAAAAGGTACTTGCTACAGATCATCATTAATCATTTCCTATATTTCTCTGCAGACCAGGGATAATCATCAAACCTTCATAACCAGGTTTAATGACTACTCACACTTGCAATTTTTATTATTTGAGTGATAATAATCAAAGCAAATTAATAATTCTACTGGCTAATTTTATAGGAAAGCAGGGAAGTGGGAAGTAAAGTCACTTTTTAATTATTGTAACATGTGTGTTATTAATTATATGAGAAGCAATCAATTTTAAAAGTAGATATGAAGCGATGCACTTGAAAATTTATCGAGAAAAAAAGTAAAAGCATAAAAAGTTGAGTGTAAGCACATACATGCATGTCGCATTAGTAAAATGAATCGAATTTCATTTGCTGCTTTCGAACACGTGTGTAAGCCGCCATTCTCGGCAATCATAAAGATATTAATATCAGTCGATAAAATTTTCTTTGAAATTAAAAAGCGCTGGGGTTTATGATCAAAAGAGAGCCACAATACCACACAATTTTGACATACCAAAACTCACGTGATCGATGTATTTTGATCTGCCGATACAAATAAGTAATACTGTGGACTCGGCTGGTAAGATAGATACTTCTGCTGAGAAGTGTATTCGCCGCCTTTTTGGTTCTCCATACATTTTAAATACACGACCATAGAGTGTTCAAAAAACACACGTTACATTCCTCAACAGAAGCACCATACCTTACCAGCTGAGTCCACAGTATATAACAGTACTAACCTAAAGCTTTCACATGAAGGAATTTGAAAAAGTAAAAAAAAAAACAAGAAATCGATTTATATTATGTATTTGACTTTGTAAAGCGTTTGATCCAACTTGTAAAAACAGAAATTTTGTGAAAGCATTCAAAAAAATGATGAAAATGACGAGTGTGGAATTGAAGAAGATACAACCACCGTCGGAGATGCCCTCAAACGTACATGCTTGTCGAAAAAATTGCCTAAAAATATTCATGCGTGAAGGAAGCATGTAGCAACGTAATATTCTTCTGCTCATCCTCGTCTCAACAAATTAAAGATGATTGTAAAGGCTGAATACAGATCATATCACATCACACAATAAGCATAATTATTATCAAGATGCTGGTATTGGTTTTTACCTCACATGAATCAAACCATGAAAATAAGTCAATGATAAATTGTTGAACTTGGTTGGAAGTTTTTGTTCTGAATAGAAAGACATCAAATATCTCTAATTTTTACTGACGCCGAGTAGCGCAAGCTATTCACATGGTTTGAGTGAATGACCACTTCGGAGAGACAGTTCCAGACATTATGGAATTAGTATTTTAATATTTTTTTTTGACATTATCGGGCACTGGACATGTTCTATGCTCTACCTAATGTATATGGACTTATGAACTGTAGAGTAGAGTAGTGAATGAGATAAAAATGTTGTAAGTGTAGAGAAGTGTAAGATATTTTCGCTACTTTTCTACTTAATGATAATACAATTTTTCATAATATTTATTCATGGCTTATTCTTCCTCTTCCCAAACTCAACTCGTCCTTGTTATCTGCTCATTATTGCTTTGATTGACCGTTTTTGTAACTTTTCCTGACTGCTCTCATAAGTTACTAAAGTAAGTTATGAGTCATAACTTTTTGTAACTCATCTCATCATGTTTTTATTCGACAGTCAAAATTTGAATAATAATATAATAGGTAATAATATTATGTGCTTATTTGGTAGAAATAGAAAATATGTGTAAGCAACACAAACTTACCAGTTCAGTGAATTTCTAAATTGCATTTATATTTCAACGCATCTTCTGTCAAAGGCTATATTACTGAATTTATAGTATGCCTCAAAAATTTCAAAAGTTCTATTGACACTGATCCCGCAAATAAATCGCTCGAAGGAGTTTAATTTCTTTCCTACTAAATATTACCCTTTTCATAGGCAATGATCATAAAGAATTTCGGTTTGACATAATTTGTGCGTAACCTTGCACAACCAGAACCAAAGCTTTGTTCAGGTATTTTGCGTTTATTGCATTTTTTTCACATGAAGTATTGCGGGGTTGTACAGTCAACAATAATAATAAAAGCAATGCCCTCAACTTTACACATCACACGTTTTTCACAACACAATACTACAAATCAAATTATCACGAAAAAACAATTACCGCTAATCAGTGGTATGTTTAAGGTCGGAATTTAACAATCTGTGGCAGTATAGTCGTAATAGCAGTAGTAACACAGTTTATTTTTATGGATTTCCATGGACAGTTTAATTCAACCTAGTCCTCAACCATGACTACTATAAGTTTACATCCAGAAATGATCAGGGCAGAAAACAGTAAATCACTTTTAAATTTCCTGTTGTCCTTTCCCCTTAATCAATTCCCTTATTGACACCTGTCATTAACTTTCTTGGGTAAAAATTGAGGAGAAGAGGGTTTGTAAGAAGGTTTTTCTCCTACTGACTGACTTCATGTTCCTCTTTTATGGAGCTTTATTACGTGGGTACAGTTTTCACTGCAAACGTTACAGTTTGCAAAGGTTGGTGTCAGGCCTTCAAACTTTTTTTGAAAAAGAACGCTGCGAGATTTGATGTGTTTGAAGTACGATGAAAGACATGTAAATGGGAAGATGGTACTTGCTATAAAGTTGATGCTAGCTTTTTTGCAAGAGATTTAGCTTTGCTCATACTCATCGTTTTTGCACTTTTTATCTTGCAGCAATATAAAATGGGTTTAAAAAAGTTTACATGTATATGTTGAAAGCAAGGTTTATATATCATGATGCAAATAAAACATCGGTGGTCCGCATTTAGTACACTAGTTTTGGGTAAGTGCTACAACTATATACAGACAAAATCACATATCATATTTTTAGCATTTGTAACAATATTTGTTAACAATGCATAATGTTAAGCTACATATAACGTGGGCGTTTTATGAATGATGACGATACATGCGATAGTTCTAGTTTTAACATCTTCACTTGCTACACAGTTATGAGATATGAATAGCTTGCTAAAATTTCTAACGAGCAATTCTATATGATTAGGAATCATCTCATAGAAGTCAGCTATTTCAGTGTTTTATGTTCTTGCAATTTTGCTTTTAATTATAAGCTGGGGGGGATTTCCCATGTTTATTTGCTTGCTGTGATATCAAGGTGAATTTAAAACATATGGACACTTATCAGTTTCCGTTGAAATTAATGATTAAAAAGAACCGAAATGCAAAGATGAATAGTTCCTTGATCGATATCATCATAAAATTTGACCGCAAATATTGACGGATGCACTATCTCCATTAATGAACAGTAGTAGCAGGTGGAGATCATAACAGGACAGAGAGATTTATTAGTTATAACGATTCGGCGAGCTAATGAAACTTGCTCTAATAAAAGTCATAATTATCATAATAGGAAATCATCAGTTTCATACATAAAAAAATATTTTGATGATAACGAGAAGAGAATACTAATGAATTATACCCTGATGAAAAAATGTTCATGGTTGTTTAGGGTCAATTCTTTCTTTTAACTCCCCAAACGTCGCCCTGATTTGGTTCATGATAGGCAATTAACAATGAATGAGCTACGTAAATGTTAAATGAATAAAATATGCAACTTTTGAGGGTTTTAATTACAAAAGTAGGAAATTAATCTCAGGAAATTAAATTGTAGAGCTATTTGAAAAGAAAGAGATCATTAGTTTAGATTTATTATGAAGATCATCATATCTGATGATTTATTCCATTTTAAATGAATAAATAATAGAATCAAAACGTACAAGCGCATTTGTTTACTCTAGTTTTTGCAATGTGAGTTCTGCCTTGGTCACCTTTTTGCAAACGAGTCGTCTAAATTAAATTGCAGACGGACTTTTCTGATTCTGACCGATAAGAATTCTTAAAATGCAAGCAAGCGTAGTAATCACTTTGATCTGTGAACAAAGTCAGTTTGTCTACGGTAGTCCAAATTTCACTGACTTTCGCTAGTTTAGTTCAAATATCACGCAACATAGTTGAGTATACAGATAACGAAACACATAATTATGATGACCACCTTTAATTGAAGTCATACAAGCGATGCATCATGTTTTTACACTTCTAACACCACAGATACAATTGCTGGTATTTTTCTCCTTTGTTGATAGACAATTGCTTATCAATATTCATAATGGAAATATTTCATCTGGAATCAATTGCATTTTATAGCTGTACCAATACCAATCCCGGTATTTATCATTGAATTCACGATTCTGAATACATGGTGAATGGGAAGTAAATGCATTCTCTGCTTTCTATAGTGACATCTTCATTGTGACGGTTATCATTTTGGAACTGCTGTCAGACTGCTTACAAGAGTGTATTTGTAAGAGTATGAATTAAGAGATCTTCTTTGTCAATGTTACAGAACGAAGCATAATATTCTTAAAAAATGTTGCATGCAAGAAGCTTGGGTTGACTGTCGGAACGGAAGAATGACTTCGTTGAGAGTTCTACACGTGTGACTTTAAATAAGCGAAGTGTTAAGTTAGCTTTAACTACCTACAATGTACGGCAACTTAGGTGGAGCTACATAAGCTAAAGGTTGTGTTTCGTAGTCATAACTCATAACTTCGTTTTGAGTATTATTTGGGGAGACATGAGACGATGGTTCATGCAGCCAGTAGTCCTTCTGAGGAAATGAAATGATCCTGCGGTAAAAGTAATTTTACCGATTTCATGAACGGTCCAGTGCTATAGGGTTGTCCATAAAAACCAGTGGGTTAGGAATAAATCCATTTTATGAATAAACGATTAAAATCTAGGATAAGAACCACAATCAGAGATTCGAAAGGAATGTTGTCCAGCAACCAAATCTGAAGTTATAGAATTGAGTCTAGTATTTGCATGAGGTCTTACATCATTTTTAACTCTTGACTACTATAAGAATAGTTTCCCTAAAACAGAAATCATTTCTACAACCGGCGTGGTTTATCGCATTTCATTCAATTAGCTCCACTTGTTTCGACGAAATGATCTCATTTCTAACAGACTGACAATTCTGAACAACACGCTGCTCACCTATGTAATATTATCGCAATTCACCATTACAATAACATCACTGCGCTTATTTCACAAATGGGTACTGTAACAATTGCTAATTTTACTTTAGTTTAAGATTAAAAAGACATTAAAAGCAATGTCAGTGCTCCAGTGTGGCCCCGGGAGGTTGTCTAGAAATGGCAACCGGCTCGTTTATCTTCTAATTGTAAGAAGACGAAGAAGACCATTTATGAGAGGACTCTTCAGTGAGCTTAGTGCTTCATATTTGGATAAGCAAATGATAAGATGACAATGACAATATATGGCAAATAGTATGAATTCCCCCAGAAAAGTAGATGTCAAAATTTCAATGCATTAAAACACTTCAAACAGTTTTTTTATTTTACTTTTTATTATAATCATTTACCATAATAACGATCAAGGTATTGCTTGTTACTTGTATGTAATTTGGAAACCCTTGTAAATAATCATAATTACAAACGTCATTTCTGTAGCGCATGAAGTAAATGCAAAACCTTTAATAATATACTCCTTCCTTTGGTTAAACCGTTAGCTACAAATTACAATATTGTATATCCGAATCTAATAACAATAATTATAACTATAATAATCTCTCTTGCGATATATAGGGAATAAAGGAATTCGTCTAACTGGTAGCATCTGCTAAAATGCTAGTTTTGTTCTGAAATTGCATATAAATGCATTGGAGAAATGTTCGTGAATTTCAAAGTACAAATAAAGTTACTAGAGAGTAAGAATAGTTGTTAGTGCATTGTTTTAAGTTATACTTTAAACTAATAAATCCGATACTTGTTTCCAAAACATGAAAATCTTGCATAATATGTAACATCTCTGAAAGTCCTCTCCCTCAATCAACTCATTATTGCATCCCCGATAATACACCAATATATATTTGAATAGATACTATATTAACAATAATAATTATATGCATACTTGGCATAATAAGGATAGATTGCTGTATACCACACTAGGAAAAAACAAAACAATCATACTATTTATAATACTAAACAAGTTAACATGCTAATAAATAAACAGACAAAAGACTCATTAACCAGATATGATAATGAAAAAAATTGACACCCTTTTTCACTCTGGAATTCACGGTTACTATGTAGTACTGGTTGATTATTGCAGATTGAAGAAATCAATTCTAAAGAAAACAAGTTGATACTGTCCATTGATTCCACACAGTAGATGAAAACATAAAGTAAATCATAAATTATTCCGTAGTATTGCTACGTATGTACTAGTTATCTCTCGTAACCCTTTCCACTGTGTATATTTTCCTTACTCCATTCTCGTTCAAAGTTACCTTTTTAAACATTATATGAAACATAAAAAATTGAGAAAAAATTAGAGTAAGCCTAACTTCAGTATAATGAAGTGTTAAAGACTAGAGGCTCACCTCTATTATCACAAGAATTATTTGTATTGTAGTTATTATTATACACAAATAATAATAATATTAAGTTATTGTGGCTATCTAGAAAATAACCTATACTTTTGTCTTACGATCCGAATCGATGTCGAGCCTTTTAAGTAAAAATATTCTTCCAATGGGCAATCCTTTAGTTTACAAATTGTAATGATAACCAATTACCGAAAGCCATGAAATTGTGTATTGCCCTGTTTATGTCAGGCAGAAATTCTTGAGAAAACAAATGGTACTTCTAGTTTTACAAAAAACCTACACTTTAAGATGCACTATGGTTCGACATTAGTAGTAGTAGTTTGAATCGATGAAAAATGTAACCTATAAATAGACAGGTTCGTAGACAACAAATGTATCGTTTTATGTATATTGCAAATCATCTATACAAACAATTAAGGAACAGAGAGAGTGTTTAACGGTGATTTAAAGACAGAAGCAATACCATTATTCACATTTTTTTATAGATTAGTGTAGATTTTAAACGATTTAAATACACTAGCGACACGTAATATTTAGTGTAGTGTAAAGAATATTTAAGGAAAGCGCCAGAGAATATTTCACTTTAGAGATTTTGAGCGCACATTGTACTATAAGCTAATTAAAAAATTACGTTGATTAAAGCCTGTATAACAGATATCCATAGAAAGCATTCGACAAATGGATACAGTATGTAGTAGTACTAAGAGTACATATTATTTTGCTATAGCTATGTTAGAGATTGTTGTGGTTGGTGTTGATATAATATTTAAGAATCTTGTACGAAGACGGATGACGCGATCATTTCTTATCATCATTAGGTGCTGGCGAGTTCCCTGATTCACTTCGACTGCGTTTTAAAGTATCAAGATATTCTTGTTGAGAAGCTGCAAGAACTTTGGCTAGAATACCGGCATCCTCCCATTCATTCAGACCTGCATGTTAAAACAACATTTGTATTGTAAAAGAGAGAAAATGATAGTCCTGTAAAAATATCAAAGAATTTCATTTGAAATATGTACCGAAGATTTCTGGTGGCATCTGATTCATAAACGTTGCGGTTTCCAAGAGTTCAAAAGTATGTTCCGGGCTTCCAGATGGCCCTTTAGCCAACTCAATTTCCAATGTTTTTGTTGCGGTTGCTTGACAATTGCCGACGTTTTTGCTCGTGCCTGGAACTGATGGAGGAGGTGACAACCTTGCTGGAGAATTTTTAAAGGATGCTTCACCACGAAAAGGTGATCCTAGAGGAGACCCCATGTTGCTTCCGTGGGAACGTGGCCTGGGCGAACGCATGTCGGAGCAAGATGCCGACGTGGCAGTGGCAGACGAGCTGGAGGCGACAGGGGATCGTCTGTTTCGCCGTTCGTTGTCCTTCAGCCACTGTAAATAACTTTCGCGGGCTACCTGTTCTTCAATAGCTTCATTTGTGGCTTCCCAATCAGTTGCACGCAGTTTATCCTCCAACATAGCCTGTTTTGAAATTATATCTTCGTCAGCATGTACATTTACTTTAAATTTTACAAATCATAGATGGTTATTGCAACAACAATATTATGGCCAAACCTGCTCAATTTGATAATCTTCACTCTGGCGGACACCCTCTTTTAGAACGCTCTTATCAGCCATACCGGGAATATGCCCTGGGAGACCAAGCCCAACCCCAATTGTTGCCTTGTACGGGTCAACCAAACTATTGTAGTGAACCCCTCTGTGGTAGGACAGACGAATAGGCTCGTTATCCGTTTGATGCGCCGCTTGAAAGCTATTGATGGGATCTAAAAGTCACAAGCAAAGACAACTGACTGAACTGTAATATCCAAAACAAGTTTACTTCATGATATCAGGCCTGCTAACACAGTCCAATACTCACCTGTGGTGTAACAGAAGACTTCAATTGTACGATTGTACATCTCACTCATTGCTTGAATCTCAATATGATTGCCATGAACGAAATCCAAACGCTTTCGGCGCACGTAATGATCAAAATCCTCGGTGACGTATTGCGAAAAATAATCCGAATTTGCAGCCTGTATTTTTGGAAAGCAAATTATTAGAAACACTGACAATTTATAAGCTGGACAAATAGCCCGGACAAAGGATACGAAATAAAGCAATATTTTCTTACAATGTAATCCATGCAATGTTTTCGAACAACTGAATGCATCTCTTGGTCTCCGTAAACCTGATCAGCAACGGCCCTGAACAGACAAGCTCCATCTTCTCCCATTTTCTTTATGATGAGACCCTTCTTTCTCATTTTCTTCTCAAAGCGTCGCTCCCTCTGGTAAAAATACAAATGAGGTTACAATTAAAAGGGCTCAAACTGACCATTTGAAAAATTAATTTTCGAACTTTTGATACTTACGTCGGTCCACTCTTCCTCCGACAACTGACTGCATTGCCTGGCTTCATACTCGTCTTCCGAGTTGTACGCATTGGCATCAGGGCTCGATGCTGATTGGACCGTAGAATTCGTTTCCTTTGGTGACATTCCGCCTCCTCCAACGGCACTGGGGGACGCAGGTGAAGATCTCTCTCGTTCAACCCGACTATGTTTACTCCTCGTAGATCTGAAAAATCACAATAAAATTATATTTAACATTTACATGTATGCCACTAAATAAAAATATTTGACCTCAGTCCGAACACAATTAAAGTAAGATTATTAAAAAATTAAATGATTTCAGATACTATTAGTAATCTACAGATCGTTTCAAAATCGCAAATATCTAAAGTGAAGCTGCAACTGCTGCAAGTGACTACAGCAATTATCAGTAATCAACTACAAGCAAAAACAGTTTTCCAAAGTTCAAAATGCAATTATTTTTTGAACATCAGCTGAATAAAAGAATTCGAATGTTCAGCCGTGCAACGGTAGTTTTTGAAAAATCGCGCGCAGCTATTTTTTAAAACATTCTCCTTTTCAGTGTACAGTGCTACTACTGTACGCACAACACAATACGAAAGCATCGTACTGAATGTTTCACTGCTGATTCATTCATTATAATTTATTTCCTATCATTTTCTTTGGAAACTAGTTCCATAGTCCCTCATAATGTGACCCCATTGAAGAAACCCCTCCAATAATACATAAAAATTACTGTTTTCAGTGACTCACCGCATAGGAGAAACGCGATGTCTTCGCTTTCCATGATTGCTTCCATTATCAATATGTTCGTATTCATCGTAATGAGGTTGACTCGAACGCTTCTCCTCTCGAGTACTGTTGTGCCCATGGTTCAAATTATGGCTATGCGATTGTCCATGAGACCACAATGCAGAAGGACTTGACCGTTCCCCTCCGAACACAGCATTTAGACTTTCGGGCTGAAGCTACTCCAAATAACACAAACAATCACATTAATTTCATACAACACTACACAACACATTTCGAACCTTGTTCAAAAAATCTACCCACTGCACAAAACCATGTACACCACCTAAATTAAAACCTCCATAAAAAATTTCACAATAACTTAGAAACAAAAGTGCTTTGTATTTTACACGCAATTTATATATAATGACATAATTAAGAAAAAAGATGACGAAAGCCCTATTCAATTCCCATTCATAAAAGAACACAATAGAATCAATAATCCACTTTTAGAGTGACTAATTTTAGTAAAGTCGTCATTTATGTCACCTGAAGTTGAGGATGTGCGATGGGATGAGAATGTACATGAGGGAGTGTAACAGCATGGTCGCCATTTTCGTCATTCTTCGACACACTTCCTTTCTTTTTCGATAAAATAGTCATATTGCAAAATATTTAGATATTTTTTATTAAATCGTCTCTTTTTAACCCTCTGTGCAAAATAGCTTATCGCCTACTGGAAGTCTTTTTTGGATAACTGCGCTGATAACACTATCAAACTCTTAAATTCACGGAAGCTGTTTTAACAACATAAAAGCGTTGAAAAGATAACTAGAAAGAGAGATACAGAGAGAAAGAGAGGAAAAGCAGAGCACACAAACACGCACAATCACACACACGACGCAACCGTTACAATTAACGCTTTCATTGAGATTTTTAACGTTCTTTCCTTTCCAAAGTTTCAATTGCTGACTCCTCCCCCATATTACTTATTATCTCACTTGTGAGGAGGCAGGTCCAAATTTTCAAGCAAATTTTTTTTTTACAAACAATCAATTGTTTTCCTTCACACATGCATCCCAGGAAATCATTAAATTTTGATTCTTTTGTACAATTAATTAGATTTCATCAGCGAATGTATTATAAATTGATTTTCCATATTACCAGTTAAAATTCTATTTCTTTTGAATGGAGACTTGAGCTCTTAGTACTTACTTTTCTAATTCTGCTATTAATTCTCTTTTTACCTTTGCTTTTTCACAGAGAGGCCAGCAATGAAATATGGTGAACTCTGTGTATCATCTGCTATGACGACTGTTCTCTGAGGAAAAACGAGTGGATGATGGTGATGATGATGATGATAATGAGATTAAATTCAACTCACAGAACGAGAATTGTGTGTAAACTCTCGTGCAGGATATATTTTGCATGTGAGCTCGATATGCTGCTCATGATAAGCCATATACCTATCTTCGTTCCCCATGTAAACTTGTGCAAGTCAGGTTAACCCAGCTGCAGCAACAATTGCGTTTGCTCCGTTTTTCCTTACGTCCGTCGCGGATAGAACTTGGACGGACGGGTCCAAGCTTTAGGAAAGGGAGGATGCATTATCACGAATTCTGGAAGAAAAATGTCAAATTTCCTCTGTAATTCGTAATTAGAAGATGCTAATTGGTTTCCTTAGTTAAGGGAACTGTAGTTGGCCTTATTAACTAAACAATGAATTAAAATCTGATCGCCAACTTCGATTAACTTGGAAACAAGGTAGACTTGGGGCAATGTGAGAAATTGTGGAGAAGAATCGGAGGATAAGGAAAATAATCACATGTTACTTTAATTCATGAATTATCTCTCATCTTCCTACATTTTCAGCCACGTCCCTTGTTTCGTTGATTGAGGGCAGGTTTTTTCCCCAAAATTTTGATGTTGGGTTCACTCTGTTGTTGGTGCTTGCTGCATGTGCTATAATTGTTTGTGATGATGATGAATAAAGTTGGGTGGTATAACTAGATACTACATTGATGTGTATATCTCACTTACAGTTCATGTATCACTGAAAGCAACTCGAAGGACTTTTCCCCATATTTGTGCATTATGTGTGCATACTCGTCTCTGGTCTGGTATTGATGAATGATGTAGGAAAAAGTGAGTGAACAAGCATGTAAAAATATATGGCTGTTTAGGTGAGTACACAAAGTGCATGTGTAACCCTTTCTTGCTAATAGCATGAGAACTCCTCTCTAAACCAGCCAATGTTTCTCCATGCCACTGTTTGCACTATTCTCTTTGAACTGTCTCAGCCATATGGGATGTCTTTGCACTGTTGTGTGTATACTCAGAAGGATTCGAATGATCATCGCGAAACACAATAGAGTCCTTTATTTCTTCTAGATGCTATTTGCTCTCTTGTTAGGAATTATAGAAATCTTCACAACAGTAAAGTCCATTCTCATTTCGTTCTATTCGTCATCCACGTAAAACTATTCGAGAGGAGTAGTAGCACGGGAATTCCTATACATAGTTTATGATGAGTCGTTATGAAAAACGGGGAGCCATTCAACTTAATGCTATGGCTATTGGCTATGACTGCTACATATACAGTATGCTATGCTCAATCTTTTATTCTCATAGTTTTGCTGGTAGTGAAGTAACTCAAGTGATCTGTTGTTGTGTGTGGGATGAACTTCACAAAGTTTGGGTTCACTACACTTTTCCTCATAGAATAGTATGGAGTACGAGTAACAGCGAGTCAGACCAGATGCTAGATCAAAAAGATGTAAAATTTTGGTAAAGGGTTTTTTCATGCTCTTTCAGGTATATAAACCCTTTTTTCTGAGGTCGATGAGGAGTAGTTGAATACCCAGTGGTGGTGGAGTCGGTGGAGAACCTCCCTCATCATCATACAATGCACTCTCTTGGGGAAACACATCATTATGAAAAAACCATGAATGTTTTGGAATGATCGTTCCTAGTCAAATCTTTGCGTTGACCTATCAACTTCATGCAACATTTTTGCATTTGCATGGAAATTTTTGCCTTCCTCAAAATTATTGTCTCCTTCTTGAAGCGATATAATTTTTAAAATTGCCTAATCTTTTCTCATTTAAATGTAATGTCATGCATGTTAGAAGTTATTTTAAAACAGTATTTTGTAGCAACTAATGAATCGTTGAAAAGCGAGAGAGATGTCGGTGGTGGTGACTCAAACATTTGCTTTTATTTGCAAAATTTCATTGCATTTTTATGGACCTAGGCTGGCTACATTTGAACCAAGAATTTTGAAGGAAGTATGCGGAATACATTTGAATTTAAAAAAATTGGAACAAAGTTCCATTCATTGAATGCATAAAGACAATCGTTCCCACAGATTTTGTAAGCTTCAATACAAGTAGTTATTTCAACTCTACATTAAATATATTTATTTTTCCCAAGTACTATAATGCTACGAGACAATTGTAATTTTCAAATCAAACCATGTTCCATTTTGCATAGTCACTGACACCATGAGAGAGAATACAGTTTTTTCACTGATATCAAGCCCACTTTACCGTGTCCATAGAATTTGTTATTTTGAATTTGGATGAATATCATTCCCTACGATGCACCAAATTAGAAAAAGACAAGAATTCAAAGAGATAACTACTGAAATCAACGGAAGATTTCAAATCAGAACACTAGTTTTTAATTCATGAAAAACGGCTGATGACTATAATTATAAACCGTACTTTGTTGACATCATCTAACATGCAATATGATCACGCTTTTAATTTAATCAATTGACAAGAAAGAATTTTAAAATCTGAAGAGGCCTAGCCTAACCGAACAAAGTAAAACAAGCTTCGAAAGAAACAAAGGCTGTGGAACGTTTCTTATAAATGCATATGCATCTGTCTTCTATGAGTGTTCTCAACTCCCCCCGTTCATAACCTCTACGCAAATTTTCAACACGACTGCGACTCTTAAGATTTTGCCGAGTTGCAATGTTGTCAGAAAAAGTCATCTGAAAGCTTTAAAAATTAAATATAGTCCTGCTTAGATTTTTAAAGTTAACCTGTCATCAGTTTACTGTGATCCCGAGTGAAAAGTTATTGAAAGATAGATTTGTATTGATATTTGCTGATTAGCTGAAGAAAGCGTATTATCAATAGATTAACAAAATTTAAACGCGATTTCACGGACTCGGATCTTAAAGTTGAAGTATTTGATTGTGTTTAATTGCTTTACACCTGCATAAAGATGAGTGAGGCGAATGATAAGCGTCAAGGTGAAATGGCTAATGTTATGGCTGCAGTTGAAAAATATCAACTAGAAATAGATGAGGACATGGAAATCCGAGAGGTATGAAGAAAAAATGACAAATTTAAAAGATCACAATTAATTTGCTTATAAAACTAAAGTATGCATTACAATGAAAAAATTTTCTTGATTTTAAACTAGGGCATCCGTACGGTAGTTCGAGAAATTGAGAAGATCACAAAGAAAATCAATTTCGTTATTATGAACATTCATTCGGATCCTAGCGAAGAAAACTGTGAGGAAAAAATCAAGTTATATGTGAAATTGAATGATGATTTTGTCCAAATATTCTTTAATTAGTTGCTTTAAGACGGGATATCACATGAAAGACTATCATTGTTTTGTTTGCAGTAACGTCGACAGGAGTGAAGGTGAAGGAGGTTCTGGTCGAAAGCGTGCATCCACTAATGTCAACGTTAAAGGAGAAGATTCCAAAGGGCGAGTATTACAAGTACAATGACCACTTTAAGCATACTTTTCAACGGTTGGCGTGTATGGGAATCATGTCGAATTATCTTCTCAATGGAACAATTAGTTCAATAGACGAAACAGCATCTGCAATTGGACGTGAGTTGGTCTTAAAGTGATATGATCTTTGAAGAGGAGATTCTCATGTTCCCATATAAACGTGATTTTTATTCTCGTGCTTTTTAACTTTGCAGTGAAGTCTGTAGAAAACAGGGGAGACGAGTCGCTGATGCTAGATTACGATGATTACCTTGTGGGGTTACTAGATTTAGCTGCTGAATTTTCAAGATTTTGCAGGAACTGCGTGACTTTTGGTAATTACTATATAATACAATAATTAACTGTCTGCACCAAGTGGCTGAATTGTATTTATCTGAAAGACTTAATTGTTTTTGTGTCAACAGGTGGGGAGATAAAGAGGGTTTATAACATTCACGAATCTATGAATCAGTTAAATGCAGGGATGCATAACATCACATTCAAAAATGATTATTTGAGGAGACGTTATGACGGATTAAAGTAATGAAATTGCTTAGCAAAAGATAAAAGCATTGTTTAGGGATAAATCAATTAAGATTTTAAATATCAAATTTGATTTTTCACAGGTACAACATCAAGTCTGTGGAGGAGGTGATTTATGATTTGAAAATTAGGGGTGTAAACGGGGACATCAGAAAGATGGCACCAGGATCCGCTTCTGAGGAAAAGACTGAATGAAGTACCTCAGTACAAAGACTGACTTTGACACTGATACAATGACACTACTACAAAATGTGGAAAGACAAAACAAAACTTGAGAAGACAATTAGTTTTTAAGACTTCTTCTTCTTATACATGATTTTATAAAATCGCGAAAGTTCTTTATACAGTACCATCAATGCAGTGGTACCCTCGTCATTCGTTGTGCAGTCTCGTCCAGATTAACTTAACCAACATTTAATTATAATTTTGTTCTTATTTTGAATCATGAGTGAATTCTACATTCACTATGGTTGAGTCTATCGCAATGTGTTACATATATTCACGTTCCCCTAGTATTTATATGTATAGGTGCCTATGTACATTTATATACAGAAAATTACGTTATAATTGGAAATCTATTAATGTTCAGATTGAAACTGTTTATGTGAAAGAGTGCGATTTGTGTTGTAACAATGTATTTATGTACATTTATATTAAATTGTCTGTAATAATCGATTAAATGTCAGATATTGGCAAATTAATAAAATACTATTACATAAATCATTAGAATATTGACAAATTAAGTGAATACTTCTGGTTTACTCATAAATGTCATTAATCATACATGAGATGTTTGGGATCTGACTTTAGAATATCAGGTTATGTGAAGGAATAAAAGCGAAGTTGTGATAGTACATATTTTTTATAGCGTATCATGAATAAATAGTTTTGAGATACATGATTGTAATGATACATAAATTGTTGACATTCACAGGACGAATGCGTAGGTATTTAATCTTAATGTCAAGATTCATGTGTTTACGTGTCATCATTTGCATATTAATTGGGGATTAAGAAAAAAACATGATCATTTAAGCAGCCTTGTTGATGCATTATTTTAGAGAGCACAAATTCGTCTAATGGCATTTTGAAAGTCATTCTAATTATACAAGATAAAAAAGGCATACGTCATACTCTGATAGAAGTATTTTTCTGTTTTAAAAGATGACCTTTATAGATAAGATGTTATAGCTTTAGTAAATTGAGATTTAAATAAACCCTTGCATAATCATTGCAATCTTTGTGGATATGCACTGTATTGCTAAATACACTCCCAGGTAAGCTGCAAAACATTGCACTAGTTAGTCGTTCGTCAAACGTGTCCATGACCTGTCCTGAGCCCAGACTACTAACCCGATTCATTTCCATGCTCTAGAGGGAACTGGTAATTTAAATCTCTGCACCACAATACGACCGTTACTAATCGTAAATGCAATTCAATTTGCAACGGTGGCACCCGTAATTTTTTAATCGCTAAAATGATATGAGTATTATTGGTAAAAGTACTTAATCAGAACAAAGCTTGCAATTTAATAATTATGAGTTCGAGCACAATTGAAATGTAAATGTCCATATGCCGAGAATTCGGCAAATCTTTACTTCATTATTAATTACTATGATGATATTTTCATTTAGGTAAGTTTCTACTTATATATGTGTCGTTCCATCTACAAGTTCACCTGTCTTCTGTGAACAAAGTCTAGTTTAGCATATCATTACCATTTTAAACCATATTTGCAAGTCGTGATTTTAATAACTTTTGCTCCAACCAGATCGTATTATTGATGATACTTCTAGTTGTATTACAATGTTTTTTATGCTACTTTCGTAATCGTAATACTTTACACATACATGATGAAATGATGAAAACTCGTCTCTGCTATCAATAACTGTACCTGTTTCATTCTCATCGTGGAATGTGTGATGTTACACAAATATTGGTAATCTCAGTTCAAGTTACCATCTTGCAATCCAGTTTATATCATTTTCTTGTGGGACATCTTGGAAGTTCCACTTTTAGAATTAGCCAAGCGTAACACTGTTCCAGAATATGCCTACCTAATTCCATTTGATTTGACATATTTGATGTGGACGTCATTTCTATTAATGCTGGGTTCACATGTACGAACAAGTGGTCATTTTTTTCATGAAATAGCTACCATACATATATCCAAACATGTTTTCTTAAATCAAAGTTGTAATCATTTATATTATGGAAGTAGAAGTGGCGTGAGAACGTGATTGAGGAAAAAAATGTCCACACAGTCCAGAACAGTCAGAAGAACGACAGCACTGTCCTTGCACAAGAAGCTGCGTAATGTGAGCTGAGTACTCTGACTTCTGCTGACTGATATAACTTGTTCTATGATTAGGAATTTGAAAAAAATGTAATTTAAATGCTCAACTTAATTATTTTTTACTGTAAGGTCTTACACATTTGTTGGTTAGGTAGTAGGCAACTTCTTCTTCACTGTCACGGACGCATGACATGATAATTTCGTGGGGCTACCTTCAACCAGATTAGCATCTTCTGCTTTGACACAAAAAATATTGAAAGTGAATTGTGTGCGTGAGCGTTGCGTTGTAAAGATAAACTAGCTATTATTCTCCGTAAGTTGTTTGGGACTACTTTAAAATCATTAAAATATAACCAGTGTTTGTTAGGTTGTCAAAATCTACACGTTTTGATTTTTAGTTTCAATCGTTTAAAAAGCATAATGAATTTCACCATGTCACGTGGAGAGCCAATGCGGCTTTTGATTCACTCTGCAAAGCAAGTGGTGCAAGTTACATCTGAGAAGGAGAAGGTTCTTAAAGGCTCCGAAATGCGAAACCTCAAGATTCTGAATGCCAAACCGGGAGATGGACTTTCGGTTGTTGTCGACAGGTTGTTTCCTTTTTCTATCATCCAAAAAATCATACATTTAGGCTCTAAAGTACAATGCCTTCTACAAAAAAACAAAATTTTTTAAAGATAAAGCATATTATGAAGTATACAAGAAACAAAGACGCCTGATCAAAATTTTTACGAATCAGTTTTTATCGCTTTTATAGTACCAGAGGTGACATTGCCAGTTGAAAATATTATTTGCACGACAAGTGTATTTGTTCTCTGACTTGAGCATGTAACTGAGAATGGACATAAATATTGCTTGCAAGCGAACCACTTTGTTCCCTTTTCCCTTCTGATTTGTACTGTGATCGATTGTTTATTGTCAAGAGAAAGCAGTAAAACACTAGAGATAGCAGCACGTTTAAGCTACATACATAATAGATGCTATAAGTACCATAAATACGTGATGCAGGCGAGAGATGCAGCATGAATGAATTTCGTTCCTCGTAAAAACCTGTCTTTGTGACTTTTTTTCTCCACACGATCCAAACCTCTTGTTTGATTTTTGCAACCTTCCGGAATGTCATGAATCTGTTTCCTGAGAATTAAATGTTAGTAGTAAAGTTTCACTAGGGAGGGGAGAAGAGGAGACGCGAAATGTGAGATTTGTGTAACTTTTTCTTTTTCTTATTTTTCGCCCCTGCCTTTTTATTTCGATTTCCGACTTCCACTCAGAGACGGACTGATTTTAGCTGTTGGATATGATAGCGAAATCAATGCAAAATTTCGGAATGCCGTGTTCGAAAGACGGATAGATGCGAGTGACCAGTGTGTTCTGCCGGGATTCGTGGATGCTCACACACATCCAGTTTGGGCCGGGGATCGGGTACACGAATTTCGAATGAAGGTAAGCACTCTGTAAATAAAGTAACAATAGGAATCCTTCATCTATTTTTATTTTGAATTCATAATCTCTGAAATTTTCCCATCGTTTCCTCGGAAAGATGGGTTCACGGCAGAAAACAGGATACAAGTACGTCTAGCATGCAATGATTTAAAGGCTTACTTGGAACAAAAGATGGTGGTGTGGGTTGGAACACCAGCAGTGGAACTAGGTGAGAAGTTCCAGCGAGATGCCTCTCTGCTTATCTCTCGTGTCTCATAGTTCCCCATTTTATCCACCTTTACTTACCACCTAGCTTTTGCCTGTATGCCATTTGGTGACATTTTTACACACAATAGTTGTCGTTGATCTTGGGGCAATCCTGCCACTCTCACTTCTCACCACCTTGTGGCTTACCTTCCGATTCCATCGTTGTCATGTCATTGTAGTAATTATAATAAGAACAAGAACTCGGTCGATAAAATGTTCATAGACATGCAACACGATAATTAACAGTTCGTGTAAAATGACGGTTAATATGAAACTCAGTTTATTTGGACTACTACACTTCCTTCCAAGACAGCCTATTTGTATTCTTCATTAAGGTCATGCATGAAATCCCTGAGATTAATAGAGAACTCTTTGGGTTTTCATTTATGCTTTACCATTCGCTGGGGACTATGGCCATGGCCACGTGAAGTGCAACTGAGCATGTAAACTCTCAACTTATTTTTAGCTCAGCAACGTCATCAAACACTCTCGTAATTGTGATTGAAATTGCTGCATATACTTATACTTTATATGTACTTTTGCTTCTTTGCCTCCAGCAGCACTTTGTTGCACATTCTTTTACCACCACAGGAATTGCAAATTGTGGACAAGCAGAGAAGCTATGTTAGCTTGGTCCTTTTTCTGCTTCTGGTAAAAACAAGCAGCAGTACTACTTGTTCTGATTTTAATGTTACCCTCGATGAGATGCGGCATATTTATCTTATTTTTGCTCGTTTGAAGGAGAATATGAACCGGAAGTAAAAGTGTAAAACACCAGGCGTATAATTTATCATTTGCAGGACCCGTTTTTTGCAAAATGAGTGCCATAATTTGCACGTTTACCGTTTTTTACTCACAAATTGAATATAGTTGTGCAAAATGAAAGCAACGCAACAACAAAAAAAACGCTCATTTGTTGACCCCATTGTATATTGCTGTTTCTTTCAGAGATGCTGTGATGTTACACACAACGTTGGGTGATAATGTTTGTGGAAGACAATTTAAATATGCAGATTAGAATACTAACTAGTAAGGAGAAAGAAAGTAATATACAGAAACGTTATTTTCAGACACACACCATTCAACATACTCACCAACAATTTGGTTGCCATAGTAATTCATGTATTGTGTATATATCAATTCCAAGTTTTATTCATAACGATTAACAGCGCGTGGAACACAGTGATGCGGTGTGACTGCAAATGACTGTTGTTGTTGGGAATAAAAACGCGTTGGCCAAATCCTGGCAAACACTTTGGAGAAAACGCAAGAAAGCAGAGCAAGAAGCTGAAATAAGATGTTTACAAGATGGTCACAATGCAAGCAAATTTTTGTGCAGTGTGTACTCTTACACTTTATGTAAATAAATGTGACATTTTCTCGTGCTGGCAAAACTGTTTTTGGCCAAGAAAAAAGAGTATTGAATTCAATTACACTTCCACTACGAAGAGAAGAGCCTCTGTTTCGGAATTACGATAGTGCGAGCGAAAACCAGTAGTTATGTCGAAACTTGTTTGTCCAGTTGTCCGTCTAGTCACAAAATTTCATACAGATGTACTCCACCATAGTAGAGTCTTAATTTACATATACATACATACCAGTGTATAATACATGCAAGCCAGCGACAGTTATTCTTTAGTATCCAAAAGGTTTCCATTACATTTACTTGAGAATCTTATCATAAAGCCAGCGACGTATTTACTAACGTTTCTGTAGTGTATTTAATTGAATATCTTGTTGTGATACAGCTTGCTGGTGCGAGTTACATGGAAATTCATAGGACAGGTGGTGGAATTCATGCGACCGTGGAACATACTCGGAGAGCCTCTGAAGAAAGTCTGTTCCGTAATTTAAGAGATAGACTGTTACGAATGACTAGATCAGGTTTGTTCTCTATTTCTCCAACTTGTATGCATAAATGTATTCTATACTACTACTCACCGTTCCCTTGCTGGTATGGTGGATTCTGCATCTTAATTGATTTTCTTTCCGCTACAAGCAAACTTGCCAGATTTGAAGGTTAAAAATTTAAATGAAATTAGATCTCAGGAGGAGCAGTTCCTGGATAAAGGATAATATTCCTATTTCCATGTAGTCTCTTGTTTTTTTCTTTCTCTGTTTTGGCTAAATAATAAAAATGTTTCATTCTTCATTTTAAGGCACAACCCTAGTCGAGTGCAAGTCTGGCTATGGTCTCAATGTGGACACTGAGCTGACAATGCTAAGAGTTTTGGAACGAGCCAAACGGGATCTCACTTTTGTCGACATTTCTTCCACCTTCTGTGGAGCTCACGCCATCCCAAAAACTCCAAAGTACCTTCATCACAATATTCATAATAATCTGAATAAGTCATATTTCCTTCATTTAAATCTCACCAGTCACCAAAATCTTTGAAACTGCAGTATGCCATTAGAATAATGAACATCTAGCTGGAAGCATCATCAGCACATCAACACCACCACAAGTCAAACAATAAGTGCCCCTTTCCTTTCACTAAATGTCATCACCATAAGTGCCCTAAAACAATGTAATTGTTTTGACGACAAAATACCCATACAAGTAGTAGCACTTATTTAGGTAGTCTCGAAAAGACAATAATATGACAAGTTGTACATATCCCACTTCACCCGCTTGAGAAGAAGGAGAAGGAGAACGACAATGTAAAAGGAGAAAGTTTTTTATTTATTTTTTACCAAGACATAGGTCTCATAGAGCAGCAGTGCATTCAGGGTAAATGGTAATGGCATCAAGTTGTCAGTTGAGCCACTGCACCAATGTGACAAAAAAGAAAGAATAAAACCAGAAGTAAGTGAGTAAGCAAGTAAAAAGTAAGTGGTTTTGTGATTTTGTGTTCGTCCCTTTATCTGCTTACATCTTTTTTATGATATGATTTTTTTCTCAATGCACACACCTAATGAGGCTGTAATACACTGAGAAGCAAATGGTGAAAGTGGCGGAAGAAGGGGGAATGATGAGAAACTTTCCGGGAGTGATGACGGTGTTTTCTTGATGAAGACCCAAATAAATCATTCTGTAGAGAGAAAAGAACGTGGAAAAAATAGAATAACAACTGAGTTTTCGGCGGCGTGGTAGTGGTAGTGAAGAGGAAACATTAGTTTTTTCTTCTTAGGTCCTTAAGTTTTTTCTCTGTAGCTGGAAGCGAGCGAGAGGAAAAGTAAGTAGGGAATCATCGCCATCATCGGACATGAATTAGTTATCCACTTTGACGACTACATAATTTATTAGTTCTTTGAGTAGTTGTAATAGTCTTTTTCTCTTTCTGCAAAGATTTCAGTTTTAACGTCGACTTCTACGATGACAGGAGAAGAAAATGGGAAGGAAAGGAAACATATTTTCCTCTGCAAAGATAGTTCAGTTGTGGCATTAACGTCAAGGGTTATATATTTAGTGAGGGAGCGGGAGACAGACCACGTAAGGTTTATTTTATTGTGGACGCGCAGTCTAATAACGATAATGACAGGACATCAGACTGTGTCACCGTCTCTGAGAAAAAGATGATGATTATGACTTAACAAATGATACGATGACAGGAAAATATTATTATGAATTTATGGTGTGATTTTGTCTACTTTCTGGGCTCTCCACGCTCAATCGTTGACGCCTTCACTATCAACACTGCATCAACCACGATTCTAAGAAACAACCGAGTCTGTAGAGGAACAGGAATGACATGTTATGCTGCACCTTACTGTTTACTTCATGCATCATCGGTTTTATTAGTATCTTATTTAATAATATGCCTACTCTCATTAGACATTCAGTGCTGCAGTAGAAAAACAAGGAAATATTCCGTCATTTTCCTAACAACGAAACTAAGATGATATAAGAAAAGCATTTTCACAGTCTCTTTTGCCAGGGTATTATAATGTAATTAGAATGAGAAGCAGTTGTTGGGACACGTTTATTATTATTATTATTATTTGTAACTGTTTTAAGTTGGTTGAAATTAGACTGGTGGAAAGTTGTTGAAATTAGGGATTGCTCAAGTATGAATGCATGTACATATTAATATGGAAATGAATTTTTAGAGAGCTGACCGAAGAGGAAGCTACGAAAGCCGTCATCAACAATCAACTTCCTGCCGTTGCCAGAGCAATCCGACTCGGTGAAATTACCGTTGAGAACATTGATGTCTTTTGTGAGAAGGGTGTGTTTGAGCTGGACTCTTCCAGACAGATTCTCCAGGCTGGCAGAGCTCACGGTCTGAGGCTCAATTTCCACGCTGATGAGATTCACCCACTTGGAGGTGCCGAAGTAAGTTTTATCGTGTAACAATTTTAATTGTTTGTAATAATGACAGCATTAAGGTAATATGTAAAAAAACTATTTCAAAATGTGTTTTAATAATGGATACCTACAACAGATCATCACGAACATAACAAGTTTAATGGTTGCTTGGTATTTTAGTATTTTCTTTTATTTTCTTTTAGAATTAAGAATTCTATTTGCTTTTTCTATTCTCGAATGCATGAAACACGAGCTCGCTTTTCATAGCCATACATACCTACATAATCGATTGAGTTGATCCTTGGGTGGGAGTCATGTCAAAGTAGTGATGAAGGGATAGTAAAGTGATCAGAATTTCTAGAAGCAAATAGCTAAACAAAGAACAGGTGCATAGCCAAAAATGAAACAGGGCGCAACTAATTGTTTTTTTAAATGAATGCTTTCATTTACGAATAAATTGTTAAAGACTGTCTAATTCAATTGTACATTTTTTATGGGTAAGCTACGTTTATTGGCACTCCTGTGATAATAATAATAATAATAATAAAAATAATGAGAGTAAATAGAATAAGTGAGCAGCGTAGGAGGATTGGTGTCTGCCTTTGGCATGGTGAGCTATATATAAACTAGAAAGATCCGTGTACCTAGTATGATTAGCAGATTTGGATACGGTTCGTTGAACGGACAGAACCAGGTATTATCGTGGCACATGTTTGCCCGTGCATTGGAATGTATCATGTTATAAATGGACAACGATGTTGATAATATTATCTGGTATATTGACTAGTTTGCTTGGTTATCTAAGCAATCTGTTAAAAACACAGATGGGTGCCTCCATCCAAGCGGAAGTGATGAGTCATCTGGAGAAAATATCTGACAAGGGAATAGATGAAATGGCAAAATATGGAGGAATAGCTGTGGTACTTCCAACAACCGCTTATATCCTCAGACTTGAGCCTCCACCAGTGCGAAAAATGATTGACGCCAATATTCCCATAGCTCTGGGATCAGATTTCAATCCAAATGCATACTGTCTCTCAATGGTAAGCTTCTAAACAATATGCGGAGCAGGAAGTAGAACTTGTGTTGTTTTTTGGGGCGAGTTTTTACGATCACAAGTTATATATCTATGCTATTTATACATATTATAATTATGATGAATGCTCCGATCAGGATAAATGGTCATGTCATTAAGACAGGCAAAAAATATGATGGGCCATATATATTCTTTGAACATATCTCTGCGCTCATCCCTTGCTGGAATACAAATGTATTGACAAATTGTCTTTCTTCCTGTTATTTTTTCACCGGTGGTTGGGGGGTGGTCGTATTTTTAGCCTTTGGTAATGCATTTAGCCTGCATTCTTTTCCACATGAGTTTGGAGGAGGCCTTGGTAGCGAGTACGATCAATGCAGCTGCCTCACTTGGAATGTCAGAAACACATGGGTCAATTGAGACTGGCAAAAAAGGAGATTTGGTAATGGTGGATGTACCAACGTGAGTCGCGTTTACGTAATAACTTGAAAAACTTTTGTTTGTAGAGAATTATTAGAGTGAAAAATATACAACTTTTGTGAATTTTTGTTTGCAGGTGGGAGCATCTAATTTATCAATTTGGCGAACATGATCATCTCATTCAGATGGTAGTGAAGGATGGACTAGTTGTTTATGACAAAGCTAATTTGTAAAAATTGTAGTGAAAGCACGGAATTTCTCAAAAACCATGAAAATGAAATTCCATGAGAAACACATAGCACGTCAATGAAAGTAATAAAAGTTATTTTTAACTTGCAGCATGCATACCTCCTGCTCATTTTCCCTTTTTTTTGTTAATTTATAAGATGATGCAATGCAATTACTGACGTTCATTTTCATTTCATGGTAAAATCAATACGATTACAAAAAGTGTCTCAGTCAGAAGAGTGAAGGCTAGAAACAGTCACATCATCATCGTACTATTTGTCTTTAAACAAAAACAGAAATATTCATTTTTCGAGTCCATTAAAGCGACATCCGGAGACGTGAAGGTAATTTCCTTGAGTTTGAAGACTGTCGTTTGCTCATTCTCCCAACTCACCTCTTAAATTTCTTAACACAAGAGAAAAATTGATTTCCATTATAAGTCATAACTTGTTTCATAATGAAATCAAGCCATCTTGTGTCATATTTTTAGCAAATTAATAACTTCATGCTACCACCAATAAGCTTGAGCAATGCATAGGAATTTTACTTTTTCACCTTAGCTTTGAAATTGAATGAAGTCTCGAATGCCTTGAGATCTGAATGGAAAAACAAGAGTAAAAAAATAATTATGATAGATGCTTCCGACAAGCATTTCTCTTTCATTTCTGGAGGCATAAAACCTTACATGTACAATTACAAATATGAGAACAAAAATTGAGGAATGGTGTTTATGGATTCAATATTCTAATTTAAATTAGGACCGCTGACAAACTGTAAGTAACTGTCAATATCAGTTTAGGTAGGCATTGGTATTGGTATACCTACATAGAAACGCAAAAATTTGAATACAGACTGAAAATAAAGTGAGTGAAGAGGTAGTCAGATAATATATAGCAATCGAAATTCTTGTTTTAATATGCATAAAGAAACTTCAAGTGGAAATGCATTGATAACAAAGAAAAATGCATCTTCACTCAAAATAAGCACCGTAACGGAAAGAAAGTTTGTCGCCATGGGCAGTTCCAAGAAAATGGCATTCAAGATTTAAAGTTAACTCACAGAAATAAGTTGTGACTTGATAATCACTACAGGTAAGTTGTTAGTTGTTTTTAAACATTTTACTTATTGCAATAACAGTGATTAAAACATTAAAGCCATGATTCTTCGGCAGTGCAGTTCATTGTTTTACATAAAATACATACCAGATGTGATTATTTTCGTATCAAACGACGTACGCAATGTACATCAACAGTTACCATAAATTTGTACTAGTCCACAGTGTTACAAGAGCCATATCATAATTTTCAATGTAATTGTCATTATTCAGTATTTATTATCATCTTGACTCCGTATCTTTCTTTATCTTTTCACAGTCACGAAATTCACCATCCCTCCATTCCATCCACAATTCATGAATGCATCCAGCTCAAAGAACGCAATCGTCTTCATGCTCTCACAGAGTGGAGAGCGAAAGTACAAAAGCAAAAATGTGTCGGGGAAAAGAAATCACACCAGAGTACTCCGAACCACTACTTCATTTAACGTACAACTCGTAGTTACATATTATATTACTCAACTCAACTCATGCATGCATACTGCAAACGCCATCATCATCAGTATCCATTCTTTTCCCCTTTCCCTCAGACAAAGACGCCGTGAAAAGGAGCGAGAAAAAATGTACTTACCTACTTATGTATCGACGAGATTGATTTCAGTGATTATTTATGAGTTTACTTTGAAACTTACTTTTAAACTTGAGAAAGTCGGACTTGGAGAGAGAGAACAAAAATGTTGCAGCATAGTGGTATTTCAGTAATAGTAGACATGCACGGAGAAAAAAGGGGGTGATGACGATCAAAGTTACATACATTCTTAAAGAGTGAAAGAGGAGCAGTCAGAAAATGGCAGGAAATTGAGAACAAAAAGCTGTCGAATTACATTTTCTTTTTGCTTTTCCTCCGCTTCCATACATCCAACCTGTTTCTACGGGCGCACATTCCTGAATTATCATTCCTTTTTAAAGTCTATTGTTTTTCACCGTGCTCGGGCACACGATGGGTTGCAAGGTGAGTGAAAGAATGAAATAAAATTCTTTGTCGGACCTGTGAGGAGTGAGTGATTTGATTGTAATAAAATATTTATAATCGAGAATTACATTACCAGGCAGGGTTGCCTAATATTATAGTAGCATAAAGTCATTGGTATTCCAGTGCATGTGTCTAGAGTAAAAAAATACACATTGAGGAATTTGTCTTATCTCTTTGTACTTGCTTTGTTTGTATCCCTCCATTCGTACTATTGGTGTTTTCGCAAATCTCAAAAAATCAGCAAAAACTTACATTTTTTGAAAGATGTGGAACACTTACTGTGAGAGTGCAAAAAATCTATTAAAAATCAAACATGAACGCCAGGAAAGTTGCCGAGTCCATTAGCTACAACTGTAATGAATTGAATGCAAACCCATCGACAAAAATTGCCTTGTGTTTATGGATAAATACATAGAATGTGATTTTTTAATGATGCGAATCACATGGTTTTGCTGTGCAAACACCAGAAATGCTACCTTGACCAATTATCACAATCAACTTGTTTTGACATTTTTAATGAATATTAGATTCCCTTGTTAAAAAAAACCACTTGTAATCTCAATTAGTCAGAAGAGATCGACAGGCGTTTTTATTAATGCTTGTATGCAACTTTCGAAAGTTTTTTGGTTCCACTTATGCTTATTTCCAATACTCTACACATATATATGCTCAGAGACTTTGAAATCTCTTATTGCCCCCGAGAGTTCAACAAAGGTCTCTGACTGGAACTGGAAAGTAGTATGCCATACTAGAAAGTTTGTATTCATTGTTTGCATTCAGTATTCAGAGTAGTCATTTGATTCTTGTATAAATGTATAAACATTCTTTAGTACATGGAGCAAAGTACCAATGTGGCAATGGCAATCTTCATTTCTGGACAACCCAACATATAAATGAGTGAAATGACCAATTGCTCTGTTCGCTCACATTTGTCTTCATACACAATATAGAAAAAAATCGCTTTGTTTGTTGAAAGTCGAAGAGTTGTTGAATTACGGGTGGCTCAAGTCATTAACGTATTCTCTTTTAGTCTGTCAGGCAACTTACCTATCTACTTACTTATTTTGTTGCCAGCTTTTCGTTCTTCTGTGTTTTTCTGTCAGTTTCTCCTTTTGTTCACCCGTATCGCTCTCCCGATTGACTGATGGCGATGTGGTGTGATGGAGTGAATTGATGATAATAACAATAGTATATGTTGATGAATTTTTCTGAATTCTTTGTTTGCATTTCTTTCATGCTTTCATTGTCTAACTCATTGTTCACTTATTTTATTGAGGTTTGTATGCCTTGTGTACTATTAATTGAGCTGATCATGGTACACACAGTATAACGAGTAGGTAGAATAAATTAATATACATACTTCAGAGAATCGAAGAAATATGCTGCCAAAAGTCGAGAATTTGTACTCAATTCACTCCTTCATCAAATGAATAGCATTTTACTACTTAATCATCTCTCCAGACCAACTCCTTTGGAAGTAGCTGAGCTACCGTAGCTCCTTTGGTGAAACAGGGAAAGAGAGTGATTATACCCGTTAGAGTAAAGCGAAAAATTCATTATGGCTCACTTTCTTGGTAAAGCCAGGGTGAGTTGCACATGTAAAGTGGGTAGCGTGTTCCGGATATCGTTCCATCTCCCCAATTTTATTATGATGAACATGTCCAACTTTTTATGATGTCTTTTTATTTCATGGCTACAACTACAACATTTATGGAAAATGTAATGAAAGTAATTATTGCATTCACGACTTACGAGCAGTAGCCCGCAACAATGCTTTTTATAGATCAAAAAGCAACAAAAATGTAATTACCCATGGCAAATTGCTTCTTCTCTTTTAAGCTGTATAAAATTCTTTCTTTTTCATTTTCGTGTTACCTTTTTGAAAAGTTTCCATCACCTGCATTCGCAGGCTTCATTGGTTTTATATGATTGGTCTCTTTTCAAAATGCATTGAGGGTGGACGAATCAATGTTCATCATGCTTTACCCCACAACTGTATTGTCCACTTTTCAAAACATTCATTCCATAATTATAAATTGATGGCTGTTGTGTTGGAGGAGGTGAACGTAATACATAACGTATGTACGTTTAGTTTATTCCATTTCTTAATACAAACAAAAACACTTACATTTGAATAATATGCCGAATGTATCATTGTAAATACTATTTGAAATATATGTTTTATTTCGAATACTCCATAAAACGCTTATGACTAGTGTTAGACGGTAAATAAATTTAAACTAATTAATCTTAAAATTACAAAGTAACCCAATTATTCTTTACTACTTAAATTACTTAATGTACATGTTGGTCTCCTGATAGTGGTTCATCTATGAAAGCCTTGCGTTTCATTATTTCAAGGCTTTGAAGTATTTTAAAAACTCATCACAAGAGTAAAAATAGATCAGAAAACACGGGTTCAGAGGACTAAATTCAATCTACATAATTTATAAGTTTATGTCTTCTAATAAAACGGAACGAAGCACAATAAAAATGTACACCTCGTAAACATTTACTTTAAAATCTCAAACAATCTTAATTATTATACAATTTCTACTTAACTAAAGCCATACGACCTGACCAGCTACCAAAACCTATATACCAACCTGCTTTGTAAATATAGCCTATTAAAATTATTTCGGTGATAGGAGGAATAAAAAAGCTGATTACATGTTCTACGCAACAGTTTATATATAAAGGATACAATTTAAGTTATAAAAGTTCCAGCAGTATAGGGCGGTACTCGTTACAACTACTAAACTTAACAAGTAGTTTTAGCTTTTATTCTTACCGGTAACTTTATTTATTTATTAAGATTCTATCACTGTTTTGTCCTATCCTTTTTATTTCCGTACACAATAAATAGGTAATAAGTGCTGAGGCACAAAAAACTACCATTTTTGTTAGCCTTTCCAACAAATACGTAATCAGTCTAGCACGTGCGTACACTCAATTCTCTTCACAGTATTTCATTGCTTAATACATGCGTGCGGCTCAGAACAGAGAGAAACGTACAATAGAACTCGTTCAAACGCTATTTAAAAACCAAATCCACATTATCCGTATAATTTGCTCTCTTTCAGTTACAATTACAAGTAATCTCTAACTCCATACTCCATTGCAGACGATAACTACTAAAATTATGTACTTTAACGTGCTATGATTTAGTTTAACAAAAACAAGCATTAATACAAAATAAGACTACATGCACACAAAATTCTGTTTTCAAGTTATGACTACAATTTGAACAATGTTGCTCATTGTTGGACTAAATCTAGGAAAAATATGAATACTATTAAATATTTTTCTACTATATGTAATATCTGTCACTATTTGATACTATGTATTATCGTAATACGCACAACTCTACACTTCAAAAACTGTGTGCACGCCTTAGTTTTTGACTTAAAATGAAATGGTACATAATTTCTTTGTCTCCAGAATTGTGTGTTGGTAGAAGTAGTTTATCATATCATTAAAAAGATAATGATAATGTTGTAGGTATAACAATATATACCCACGTAATAACTTGTATGAAGGCAATATGCGATGCTGCTTCTAAATTTAAGTTGATAGCGATGAGATGACTATGATAATGGCAATAATTATTTGTGGGACTTGGATTTTTCTCTGAGCCACATCACACACACACCCACCTTTTTGTTTTCCACGCTGAATTTTATTATTTCAAGTGGCAGCAATAAAAAGTCTCTCGAATGAAAGATTTTTATTCCTGTTGACTTAACACAACATTATGCAAACAAGAAAACCTCAAAGGAGTTGTCCTCGTCAGAGAGCAAGAACGGACGAGTGACAAAACATCATCATCATTTGACTAGAGAAAATGCCACCATCACGAAAATAAAATCGTTTCATGCTACTGTTCTTTTACTGTATGCATAACAGAAAACACAAATTCAGGAAAAAAGTGAAAACGACAAAATTGCAGTCATAAAAGCCATTTTGAAAACATCACAGGAAACCCAACATGTCATTTACTGCGATACAATAAAGGAACAAAGCTCGTTCGCTTTTTCTCTAAACTCTTCCCATCACCTTTTTATGCTTCCAGTGTACACGGTAAAAGTGGAGAAGGCTGTGTGTATATGCAAAGCAAACACAACAACAACAACAACAACAACAACAACAACAAAAAACGACTTCGTCAATTGCGCTCAGCATACATAACAACAAGTACTATTACTTCAGTTCATCCATCCTCGTAAATGACATTTTGTGTACAAAGTGAGACAGTGGAAGATCAATTGTAATGTGACTTTCCCCCAGCACTCACTTTCTCTCTCTATCTATCTGGCTTCCTCTACTTTCCCTCCTGTCCTATTAAAATTGCCCTTTTATTATGGTGTACACAGTGGTTTCTAAAGGAGCCAATAATAATAAATACGATTACAGGTGATAACATCCCATAAAACCCCAGCAAAATTATGGGGATCGTTAAGTCTCCGTATTTCAAGTGAAAATAGGACTTTTAGAGGAAGAGAAAGACAAATCCCAGTTTGGAAGTTAAGTGGAAGTCTATAAAAATGATAAAATTGCTGGGGAGAAAGTCATCATCGCCATCATCATCATTACAGAAATTGCCGTGTCTCCGTGCACATCAATATATAGCAACGGTTTTGTACCAAAATTTCCAGCGACATCATCAACACTACACTTTTGGTTGCTCTTGTGTTGCATTTTTTAAGACAGCACAAAAAATGTTACTCGCTCCACACTACTCATCTAATGAATAGGTGGATTGGATTGTCAAAGTCGTTCTTTCTTGCTTCGTTATTTCAACTTTCTCATTCTTTCATCAGCTACGAAATGTTGGTGGTTGATGGGATAGTATGTACAATGTTCAAGATGACTTTGCATTGTCCTCCTCCTACATGGTGAATTCATCTGATATACAATGATATTGATAACCCTTATACTCATGTGTGCGGCTTATACCATAATATATAATCTATACACTAACCATTCAATCCAGATATCCACAAAAGAAAAACAAAGAGTACAGATTACATAGTCTTGACTACGAAGCTACAAAACTTCAATCTCACCACCACTACTACCCTCCCTGCCAAAGTGGAAACGGCGACGATGTACTAAATTGGGAAGAAAAAAATAAGCCGGGAGCCCGGTGCCGCTGATGGAGCCGATCAGAACAAGTACTAGTGTTGTGGTAATGATAGAAGCGGTGATGGTGAAATGGCTGGGTCGTGACGAGCCGTTGCAACCATCCGCATCATCGCAACTCTGTAGACAACCTTTGACATACCTGAAAATGACAAGTAGAAAAAAACCACAACAAAGTACATACATACACAAAAGGAACAAGACATTATGAAGAATCAAAACGTGAACCTTGCTAATAATAAAGGGTTACGGTCATCATAAAAAACATGGTAAAAGTGAAAAAGGTGGATGGACGAGAAAAAATAAAATAATAAACTTGAGTGTTTTATTGTATTATTTTTTTCTTTCTCTAGTCTACCAGCAGTAATGGCACTACCCACAAAAATACTATGGCATATTTTTTCTCGTGCTTTCTCTTGAAACATGTGTAATGGTTTTTTACGAATGTGGTACTTTTACATGTGCTGCGCAAACATATGCACAAAAATTTGGTACAAAAGAGGGACTGTGTTTTTGCAGGGGAAATAGTGGAAGGTGTTTGTGCTACCACCACAACTGTAATACTGACAAACTTAGAGAAGTACTTGGAATTTGCTAGTTTTGAAGCGGTCATGACTCATGCAAAAACAAACGTTCATTTTCTCAACATACTACTTTACACCATGCAATTACTTCTCAGACTTTTTTGCGCATTCTTTCGCGTATTGAAACTGAATACAAGTTAGTTTATTTTTCTTTAGGATGGAATCAAAACAATATGATGATTTAAAAGAATTGAGGTTTGGAAGAACCAGTATGATTTATTTCCTGAGTTTAAAAGCAAAACTAACAGATTAATGCAGTTTTTCCGGCAAAATCAAAACAAAGGAGAGGAAAAAATAGTAAATAATTGTAGCATCTTAAAATATAATAAATGGTTTGTTGTCATGGGGAAAACCTTGTCGGGAAGATTTTCTTTTGAATATGTAATATGTACACGAAAAAACACCATATGTACATAAGCCTTTACATGTCCGTTTCATTACACTCAAGGAAACTGCCCAGTAATCAGGATTCGGAACTACCTTATTTTCTGTAGCGAAAACTTCATACAGCTCAAAGTAGTTTCTCACAGAAAAACAAAAACGCAATGCAATTTCATGATTTTATATTCACGTAACAAACTCACATTTTAGGGAACTTATGTACATATAAACATGCATGAATAAATGTATTCTCCTGAATACAACGCATATATGCAAATGTAATAACACAACACAGCATTATAATTAGTTATATCATATCTAATATCTACAATCTACTTAAATCTACGGAAGTGTGTAAAGCCGTACAACCGTAAATGCATAAGGAAGAATATGGATAGGTTCCATAGACAGTAGACATAAAACTTTTTTCAGCAAAAATTCCTCTATAAAAGCGAGTAATTTTGTGACTGCGATATCATCAACACGAGTCAATATCATCAGCCGGTTGTTGTCTTTCGCTACTTATTTCATTCAGCTAGATTGCATAATAAATGTGAATTGCCTATATGTTCTCTACTTTCGTTTGTCGTTAGTCACCGGATAGGCTTTTATTGTTCGTCCCATGTAGCATTATTCTCCCACGCACATATTAGATATCAAATAATATCCGTTTTTTGTCGTATATCCGTCGTGTTTAGCAGGACGAGTGACTGAAATATCCCGTCTCTTTTCTCGTTTTTTTTTGTTCTTGTTTGACAGTTTACTTTGGTACCCATCAAGTCATATCTGCTCATGTATCTATCTACATTGCTACAATTTTTCAAGGAAAATGACTCCAGCCAAGATAAACAGTAATAGATACACAAATATTATGTATAAGCATGTAGTAGTAGCGTGATGCACAACGTTTTTTACTAATAGGTCGACACAAAACTCCGTAACATACTGCATCATTGTTTTTATGTTGTGTCAATAATATGCCATGCCTGACGCTAATAGCGGCAACTAGATGAAAGCTAAATTCACTCTGTGCTCAATACTCTATTGTTTTCCCTACAGTTCTGCAACCTGAACAGGAAAACTGACTTTTTGGTGGCAATATAGATGTATATAGTGAAAAAATCCTTTTTTATAAAAAGAGATTATGCTGTAACAAATTTACACAAATGTTGCATGGATGAGCGGTCCACTACACTGATCATATTGATGATAGAGACTGCAGTTGAGTTAGTTATGGCAGTGGTGTGGTGAAAGTACAGCAAGCCAGGAAGTAGGTATCCATGTGAAAATCAACTTGGATATGGCACATAATGCTAACCCATTCCGAATTTTACCAGAGAAAATTTCACATAATATGATATCATTGTACATGTTTATAGTGAGTTTATACAGAGTGCACATATTTGCACCGAGAAAAGGTATCATGGTAGGTGAACTTTCCCTAGAGATCTGTTGTACTAGTACACCCTAAAAAACTGAATGTTTACCCAATTCTTGTTTTTTGCTTCTTCTCGTCTGGAAAATTATGTACCTTTTCCCTCATTTTTACCCTTCAACACTGCAGATGCGTCCAACTGTTCCTGATAAAATCCAAATAGGAAAAAATGATCGTTTTCGTTTGCTACATTATCATTATGTCGACATATTATGTGAAACCTACAAAATACGCTACGTGATGTGTTTTATCTGACTATTTATAAGTATTGGCTGTGTGGCTCATCGACATAAATATCACATAACATATGGCTTATCAAAATGTATGTTAAATGCGCAGGTATTGCAAAAGAACGTTGATGAGAAGAAACAGATGAAATGAGAAAGTCGAAACAAAATGAAACCAATCGTCATGATCCCAAAATCAATCGTTGATTGTGAGGAAAAAGGAAAGCAGTTCAGTGGTACAAGTAATTTTTCTACGTAATATGTCTGTATCCATGTATAAATATGTATTTTGATTGCCGATTTGTAACAGTCAAACACTTGTCTGTTTTTGTTCTTTCTCCAGGTTAAAAAACAAGAAAGTTTGATGAAGAAAACAACTTGGAAAATGTGCATTTAAAAAAAAAAAAACTAGTTGTTTGTTTTAAGAGGGAAATGATGTAACGAAAGAAGTACGATGCGGACGTTCATACCTTTTAGAAGAAGTCATCTTAAATTCATACAGAATTACACGAAATCCCAAATACATTCATACTCCTGCGCTTTGCATTTACTTTCAGTAAACATGCACCTTAAAAAATGCAAGGTGCTTCGAGTGCTTCCAGTTCAGAAAATGTGAAGAGCACAAAATGAAACAAAGGGGAGGGCAACATGAATAAAAAGTCGCATATCTTTTTATATTTATGCATGCATGATTTCATGAAGTTGGCTTTCTCCTTGTATCTGCCTTCTTTACGACACAGGTACTAAAAAAAATTGAACAGAAAAATCTGAGTCTTTTTTCATCTCCAAATTTTGTGCAAACTAAACTGCCGAATGATTCAGACAAGAGAATAAGACAAAACATGCATGAAATTGCATGATCCAAAACGACCCGCCTTGCGAAGCTAAATTGTTGAAATTTAAAGATTTCTGGAAGGCAATGTTCATAAATTCAATGGGAATGTGGAATGAAGTCGAGTGACCATGTAACAGGTTGCAGAATTAAATATTCCTAGTAGCATGTTTTCAAAAATTCTGTTAAATAACTGGAAATTCCAATGATAGAATTTAGCACTTTCTCCATGCAGAACACTTACTTTCACAATATTCATACGACCCCTTGATAACTCTAGTGTCAATAAGTCAAAATATTGTGGAAATTGCCATCACGAAAACGCAATAGAAAGACTCATAAAAGGTCACAGCAAATTTACTTAGCAACACCATAATTAATTTAAACACAAAAAAGTTATCCACAAGTTACATTTGAATGGTGAAATTTGTTATAAACATCTATGCATATAACGTATTTACATTTATTACATAATTTAAATAGCCATAATATATAAAGCGTTGACAAATAATAATAAATTAGCTAATGATTTCTTATGTCTTATAAAAGGAATCGCCAAAAACATATTCATGTGTAAATCAAGGGAGTAAATTAAAAATTGATGGTTGTGCTATAATAAATAGTTACTGGTGGGTACTAATGCTCTTGAATTCTTTAACGTACTTATGTGAGTGGTTAAGAGTGCGAGAGAAAGTGTTCATACGACAAAATATATTAGTGTGTGGTTGTGATTATAAATTTATCTATGAAAAATTATGTATAAATTATTGCAGATGCTTCCCATCATTAGCGTATTATGTGTATCCTCAACTGTGACTATAGTTTCAAATATGTTAGCAGTGAGATGTGCTGTGATTTCTTTGCATGTGCCAGAAAGAGAGAATGTGAGATTTAGTTTGGTGTGTAGTGTGGAACGTATCATTATTACAAACAATTAATCTTTTTGTAGTTTGTACCTGTCATCGAACCAAAAGTGACCACAGTGACTCATACGAATGATTTCCGTGTCAACGTTTAGCGTCCCACTGTCCAAGGCACATCCTCTGACAGTTATCGTTTCCCCTGTTTCATCTATACGCACAATAGTAATTAGAGTCAAAATATAAGACAAACGGAAAATTAAGACCCTGTTGTATCTTTATGGTTGTCACGAGTTGGTTTTAATGAAAGACTTGATCATACTGTGGAACCAACCTACATTCACACACTTTGTAATTCAAATAGTTGGGTAAAAACTAGTTTCATGAATTTCTGATTGTTCAATGCTGTAGTGATTGTAGTAACTGGAATCATGTATGAAATGTAAATGAAGTGAGAGGTATAGATTTTTACACCCAAAGTTCCAAACACCCATTATACCATTGGTTTTTTCCTAAAATCGTTCATCGTTTTAATTTGTTATGATATTATGTATAATTTTATGACTACAAATATGAGATGACACTAAGCTTCATGTCATGTTGTGTTGTCGCTAAAACCTTTAAATAGAAGAAAACTTCAACTTTCACTTCCATTAGATTGTTCATTAGTATTAAACCTTCAGATTTAAATATTCATTCACATTCACCACCCATCATCCAGTTTCTCCATTAAGTAACATGAAATCACATTTCAGTTTGAAGTAATTTGACTTTAGTATAAATCGAATGATAGCAGCAACATCAGCAGATTACCAAACATGTGAATGGACTACAACACTCTATGATTGCAATTTGAACAAAGAATTATAAAGAGTGAAAATTACAGGTAGCTAATGGATTGGCCGTTTCACCCTACATTTATATTCCACACATGAAGGCTTTCAAAAATACGGGTGTATACAACTGCTAAAGGATTCATTGTTGCCTTTCTATTATTTGATGTTACAGTAGTTGCAACTTGAGGTATTACCCGTTACTACTGTATTGCCCTCAACTATGTTGGTAGAAAGAACATTAAAATGTTGTCTTGTGGTGGTAGGTGAAGCTGTCAAAATGCTCTACAGGGAATCCTCCAGGCACGCAATTACTTTCCAGCAATTACTTCCTTCGCCACATATACATGCCACTGACACTATACCTTATGTGCCTCCACAATCCCACTTCTAGCACTACATTTTCTAGCAATATAGAAAATGCACTTTTCCATTATAAGAAGTCATAGTGTCAGTGTCATGGTATAGTAAGATCTATGTAAATATATGTGGTTGGTCTGTTTGGTTTGTAGAATATAGGTATCTACATTTCACAAATATATCAACTTTCGCGTTTTCGCTCGTTGCATTTCTTGTGGGAAGGATGCATGCAAGCATGCCAAAGGGGGACTCATTTCATCATGTAATTCCTTCTTGCTTACTCAAATGTTTTTTCCCATAATTACTTTAGGGGCCTTGTGAAGAACTTTGCCTACAGGCTATTATGTTACCGCTCTATCTGATCATTCTAAAAGACTACTACTGCTAGCCCTGTCACAATGAAAAGTATGTAGTGTCATGATGTCATGTCTGCTGAGGACAACCAGAGAGGTCTTCCCTGTTTAAGAAAAAACATTATTACTACCGCGTTTTAGATATTTGAGATACAAATTCATTAGCAGACTTGTTTACACGCACTTTCCTTGTGCATAAGCAGATAAACAGAAAAGAAGAAAAAATGTAATACACATGTAAAAATAGAAACCAGAAAACCTACAAATTTAAAGCCAGAAGCTTGTATGCATTATTTTTTTTCCTGGAAGCTTCATTATGGCACATAAACTAATATGTAATACAAGCTTATCATGTCTGTCTCAAGTTCAAGTTTGCTATAAGCTTCATGACGTTAGTAGTGTTACCATTTAGGAATCTGTTGACAGAGACAGCCTTGTGGTAAAAATGAGAGAGTAGCCGACTAAATTATTGCACTCGGTTGGGACACGGCATTCTGGAGTCAAACCAAACACGCTCTACTGCTTACTAGGGATCGTAATTTTTGCAATGGATTTTTGTATTTCAAACAGAATGATTTTAAAATCTAAGATCAGCAGCAAAAACGCTTGTGTATATTTCTAAAAAGCCGATATGAATACTTGTCTTATAAATTGTCTCTGTCAATCGATTGTAAAAGCAAACGCAATGCAATGTCTAACGGCAAGGCATGTGTAAAACGACAACTTGTAAAATTTATTCCTCCTGTTCTCTTCCTATACCCATTATCACTACTCAAATGCGTGAGGAAATTCGTTGAGATAAAAATGTATTGATTCATTGCCCTTCAGTCTCTAGAGTAGTGATTATCCCCAGGGAAATGATAATGTCCATGCTACAACTACCGTTATAAAATATTGAAATGATAGCTGTTGGTTTCCTTCAACCTGAAAGTAGTTACCCACGCATTATTTCATTTGACATGACAAAGAATATAGTGTGGTCAGGAGAGAGGTACCTACGGGTCTTCTCAGAGCTATCCTGATTATGTTGTTGTTTAAAGAACAAAACCTTTTTATCGCCTGCAGTAAGACAACTAGACGAAACAATACATTTACTTAATTAATGGTCTGCTCTGCTGACATCTTAATATTCATTGACAAATTAACACCATTTTTCATACGGCGAAACCTTCACTACAAAATTTTTGACACAGATAATAGAAACGTTTTGTGGGAGGACAAATAGCATGCATATTTTATTGGGTTCATCGTTCAGTAAAGTGAAAGCGGATAATTTGGTGAAAGACGAACATGTATTATCTTACGATTCCCCTCTACTACATGACTTATTCAACAGTTTGAGTTCTTAGTTTTTTTACCTAACATTTGTACACCTTCTCTCATCATAAAAAATGTATATGGAAAATGTAATGCAAAATACAATGTGAACGAAGTTTGAGCATGTCGCTACTTTCTAAGATTTACAGCTTTTCAACGAAACTTATACATCAGGCTTTTGCGCTGGGGTGAACTGACTTATAAACGGAAACAAACTACCGGAAAGAGATTTCAAAATAGTTTTACGGCAAAACTCAGCGTAGAGTTAAAAAGACTAAAACGATTGTATATTATATAATTACGTACTAACAAGCGTAGGTATATTATGTACGTTTAATAAGACAAGAATCAAGTAAATTCTAAAAGTAGGAAAGAAAATCATTTAAACTTACTATTTTTAATATTACTGACGGAATAAATTTGCAAGAGATGAAGCTGTTTTAAGTATCATTTACGGCAAGAAGGTTTATAAAATACCAGTGTAATATTTTTAGCCAGGTATCTCAAGTAAAAATATATAATAGATTATGTAACGCAAACTAACTAAATATATGATACATAATTCGTTGTAATTCATTGGCATTATTTCTAAAATACATAGTAGCTCTTCATATAATACCACTTCATACTAAAATAACAACTTTGGCATTATGAAAAATCTATTTTAGATTTTAGATAGGTATTTACTGATGTTAGGCCCCACCAAAATGCTTATATGCTCTATATATGCTTTTAAAACGAAATCATCAGCCTATATCGCATACCTTAATAGCAAGTATTAATAGAAACGATTTAATTTCATGATACATCCAAAACGCTAGCATTAATACGCAAAAAACTAATCATCCGCTCATCTACAATTATTTTGCCAAATGTTTAAGTTAATTACATAAGAACGAGAAAATCAAAGTGTTTCAAAGCAAATGGAAACATATTCCTCAATCAAGGGGAACTTCAACATTGATAGAGTGTAAACTGATCTGACAAACTAAATGGTAAAAGGGATTCACTCATTTTGAATGTACTTTGGATTGGAAACAAAATTTCTGAAGTGGGCTCTATTGTTTTCCCTGGATCAAATCAAATTCCAGACACATACATAAATATGAAATATATCCCAAACACGTTTCATTTTTATTTGAAAAAATACTATTATTACAGAGAGAAGAAGTAGCAGACCAAACAAAATTATAAACACCTTTTATGTTACTACAGAAGAAGGAGAAAGGATAGAAGATTCACTACAAAAAACGAATGACTTTTTGGTAGTTTTTGGATTGTATTACATAGTTTCTTCGGGTGAAATGATGGAGTACCTGTCGTCGAAATAAAAGAATCCACAATGACTCATACGAGCTAATTCGGTGTCCAGGGTAAGTGTACCACTGTCAACAGCACAAGTCCGAACCACCATACTTTCTCCTGTGTCCGCTGTATGTATATAGGTACATGGTATCGGATAAACATACTTTTTACGCATTATCATATATTTATTAACTATTCACTATTACTATGCTACATTGGCATCTTAAACGTGTAACCTCTTCCTATCGAACTTTGAAATATCTCCTGTCTACTTCTCATACTTTTTTTTATCGCATGATAGGTTGATGTTCCATATTTTGAGGAAAACACAAGCTTCGCAATTTTAGTTCTTCTATCACCCCACTCACCCAAAACTTCTCGAACTCAATGGCTCACTAAGCCAAAAAGCAAATATTCATGACAAAATGTTCACAAAATTGAAGTGGTTATCACGACTAAATGATAATTTTGAAATTAAGACACACAAAGCATTCCGACAACAAAAATAGATGCCCCGAATATTGTAAAATGAGATTCATGAAAAAGTTATTTATATATACCTATACAATGCGTAATAGGATTTCAAAAACATGAGGCCTCATATTATGAAAACTAGTCATTAGCAATGCGTTATTTGGATAAAATTATGAATTGAGTAATGAAGAGAATGACCTGCTATAGATTTTCCAATGATATTTCCCATTCTTGATTTGATCAATAATGACAAGACAATTTTAAGACTGTTGACAAAAGTTCACCCAAAGTTTTTTCGTTTGTTTGTAAGTTTGCCTTTTGTATTAATCACCTAACAAAGTTGAAAAATGTCTGTTTTATCTCCCTTTCTTCACTCTACGTAAAGTACTATACTTGCTAAACGATGCAAGTAAAACATGACAATAGTTCCTACTTGTTCCTGATTTGCAAAATCAAAGAAGTGTTTGTCAACGTACTAATTATATTCACGAAAATATCAATTTTTGTCTAACTTTTATAAATGCTACCACACAAACGCTTCTTAAGTACTTATAATTATGCATAATTTATATAAAATGTTAAATATTCTTTATTAAGAGATGAAAAAATGAGTGGTACGTACAGTATTTACCAGCTAATTTAATACAGGCCGTAGCAGGAAACAAGCCGTTTCTTCCTTTTCTTCCTCCCATACAAGGAGACTCTAAAATCGAAACCGAGTAGTTGTTGTGAAAAGGATCTTCGCTGTAAAAAGAAATAGACATTAGTTTAAAACATTTCCATGACACTTTTGTTTCGAAACGAACATGTACAAGCTTGAAACTTCATTTATTTTCCTTACCAAGACGGATTGTTCCCGTTTAAACTCACACATTTGAAGCAGTCAATCCCAGCCGTACCTATTACATCAGCCCAACCAAAAAGTTGAAATTCATTATTTGTATATAATCAAGGTTAGATTTACAAATTGTGCAATCAAAACGGATGATTTTTTTAACATTCGCATTGTTGACTACGATTTTTTGCAACAAAGTAGGTTCCATTCAGGCGAAATTGCCGAACAAATTAGCTGATGAATATTGGAATGTCCTTAGGAAATACCTTTAGATTACCCAAACAGGTTACATAGCATGGTGTGAAATACGTAGGCCATTTCTAAGTTATGATTGTAGATTTTATGTTGTTCTCCCCATCGAACACGAGAGTTTGCTTATAAGAAAAGTGAGAACTCTTTACTGATTTATAAAATGAAAGAAACATTGCCCCTGGCATTGTAGCAGGTAACGAAAGAATACGAAATGCTCCTATTAGCAAAAGCCGACAAGTTGTTCTGTCAACCCATGAATTTAAATAACTGCGACTACGAAGAAAATAAAAGAGTAGAAGCTAACACCTACATGAGCAATTGCACAGGTAGTACGTGAGTTGTTTCCAACTGATTTTATCACGAGAACTGAAGTCTTGCTTTCCTAGAGCTTAATGCAAATACATGGACACAAATACCAAGAGTTTTTTCGTTCAAAACTTCATTACTTGTAGGTGCTAAAACCCCATGAAAATTTACACCATAAAAATACATTCACAGTGAAAATTTATTTGCGCAAAAAATAACAAATCTTACCGACACATCATACTTTTTATTTATTTTCTAAAGCAGCATTGCACCATAAAAAGGAAACGGAACCCTCCATTAAATATTTTACTGCATATTTATATGCTAATTATTTCTCCAAATCTTCTTCGTGAATCAATTGCAAATTTAGTGGCCAGTTCAGTTTTTTATGGATGATATAAGATAAGGTATGTTGAGTCATGAAACATAGTTTCCGAAAAATAAATAAATTCTTTTAATACTCTCAACGGAACAATTATTCTTGTCGTGAGTACGAATAAGCTAGTGAAATAATGACATTTTAGTTGGCCGACTAGGAGAAATAGTCATTACCATCACATCACAGTCACACAACCGACATGTTTTTATCACTTTCTTTTCCTTCAATGCATTTTTTCATTAAAGCTAGCGTATGGCATGTATACTTGGATAATAGAAAGAACCAATTACCGGAAAAGCACATAAATGATCGCATAGTCATCCGCGGAAGCAGCAGGAGTAGGAAAAAACGAGTAAAACTCTCCACAGGCATACACACTTATAAGCAATCAAAGAAAAGAGTCCTTTTGGTTAGGTATCTTGTAGGTAATATCCCCTTGAGCAACTTTTTTATGCCTAACTAAATTTCCCATAAAAACTAGCGAATTAAGTGGATTAAAGGATGATAATATTACTTCTCTCTCATTGTCTGTTTGCAACAACGCCAATTTACTCAACCTACCGCATCATCTACATCAACGACATTTTTTATGTTCTTTTGGGATAAATCGAGAGAATGTTATTAAGCCACTTCTTTCTCGCTCTCTCTCCCTTCTTGTCTGTAAATGAGCACCATTTGCATGATAAGAACCCGTTAATGATAATTATACCGGTATTACTTCAGTTGAGACGTAGGAAACAGGGAGTCATTGACGTGCTCACACATTCACATTAGAGGATTGGGATTTACTTCTTCTATCTAATATAATTATCCCATTTTTTACATACAATGTCTTACAATTCAATTAAACCAGACGAAGAAGTGAAGTAGGCGGATTTGACGACTTGGAACGCTCATTTCTCTTCCATGTAGCCACTAAACCATGCAATCATTGCAATTCTCAGTCAGTAGATCTCTTGCACTAAATATCTAACAGCTGCTGCTATTAAGATAACAGATTTTTATTATGTTGCGTAATCTAGAAAATCATGCTGCAGATATAGAGACACGAGCAAACACACCAGTGCTCGTTCGCTTCCTAAAGACGATAAGGGCAGAGATAAATGACAGGAAGTATCTCTGTTTTTATCTATTTTTGAAGTGTTAAGTGGCACACTTCCACAACTTCAGTACTTACATAGTTTCAGAAAATCTGGAAGAAATTATAAAAATATATAATATGAGCAGAAAAGTAGGCAAGAAAAGCAGATATATGGAGGGATGTCCCAAAACCTTCCCATGCATTTAACATTGGGGGAAAAAACGTCAGTTGTACTATATAAAATACAGCGTATCTTCAAGTTTTTTTTATCTCTGTTCATTCATCCGCGTTGTTTCGTTTCTACCATGTAGCTTTCTACTACAAACTCCCTTTTTCTTCTTGTTCCTCTCTGGAGTTCAGGGAGAACAGTGAAGAAAGAAGAGCAAGGCTTTCAACGACAATCGTGAGCCCACACAAACAGGGAGGAAGAAAAAACTGTGCATGGAAAAGTTTCGTCCATGTGGTTCACCGGGGTTCTGTGACACTGCTATCACAGTAAAATGCCACCCTATCGATAATGCACCTTATTTTTTTCTTTATCCTGAGCTCATGAACAGAAAATGGGGACCCTTGCAGCAAAACTGTCAGAAATATAACCACCTAAAGTATCCTTCACTCCTTTCTCGGGGTTCCTTTTTTGGAAAAAATTTATCTTTAACGGGATCAACGACGGCCTACAAAAAGAAGCCACAAAACGGTCAGATTATTAAGCCCGCATTTACAGAGTTTTAGGTTTTCCTTGTCCCGTTAGTGGACTATGTAGGTAGTGTGATCAGTTTACATTCCAGGTTTTGTTTTTGACCTTGCCACACATTTAGAAATGAAACCTCTCCGGAAACATTTTTGGAGAGGGATAGAGCAGCACGGTTGCTTAAAATTCACAACCGACAGAAAACACACCATTCAGTTGCTCGTCTAAAAATATATCATTTTTGTTTTGCTGAAACGCAAAAAATGTAAATATGGCATACATAAATCGGTATGCAGGATGATACTCGAAAAGAAAAAAAATTGGAAAAGCGTAGCAGGAGAAGCGTAACTGAAAATAGTACATCATCCTTTTTATAATTTTTTTCCTTGATGCCCGGGTTTCCTAGTGTGTGGTAGCAGCAGCAACTTGGAGAAAAGGTAGCAGCAAGTCTGCCTTAACCGTTAAACCGTTTCATACATCATCGAAATTCTAGCACGGCCGTGGTGGTGGAGAGGGTCAGGCCGAGCTAGGCCAGTCAGCGCTAAGAGTATGGGTAAATAAGAGATAGGTCAAAGTATTTTATGGTGGTGTGTCCTCCTCAGAGAAGAATACAATATGCTTTCATGTATATTTTACAACATTTTCTCTTTTCCACGAGACAGTCACAAAGATTACCTCTCTTTCCAGTCAAGTCAGTCAGCCATGTACGTACAGTCTTGTTCACTCAAGCTTCCCCTTAACTTAGCACTAAAAAAGAGGCTTTAAGAAAATTACCTCCCATTTTCCAATCAGTTCATCCACTGAACTCTGATCTGATCAGTGTCTGGTTCTGACGAAAAGTGAGTGAATGAAAGAGAGGGACCATGCCACCAGAATTCGGGAGATTGAACGTAAATAAGGTTTCCAATGTCTAAGCCGATTTCCTTTACAGCAATAAGCTTTAATGAAACTTATGCCTGCAATGCAATCCATGCCCTTTGCAGGACCCGACTTTCTTCTATGTATAATTTATGCATACAAAACGATACGATGTAAACCTCAATACGGTTTTGAAAATCTCGAAAAGAAGAGTGGAAGCCCGTGTAATTCTGCCAACTTTGATCAAATCTGGTGTTAAATTATTTGAAGGAGATTAGAATTTAGGGTTTTGAATGCTCGTCAATGCATAATATGAATAAAAAATGAGTATTTTTTATAGCCTGTAATAAGATTGGTCCAACTTAAATTTCCTTAATACGAATGACGATTTATATTGAATTCGATCTATATATTTGACAGTATTTGCAATACAACACGTAAATAACACGTGTCTCTATAAATTAGTGTTTCTTTAGATAAAACTGAGAGGAAATAGGTAAAAAATATGCTTCAAGCATTCTCTCGTTAGGTTATGCAAGCAAACAATTATTCAGTTATGATAGGAGGCGTTTATTAACTTTTTTTGCGATGACGATCACCACTCGATGCAGTTTCCATGCCACTACTACTACTCCATCCTTCCCACTTCTCCCTGAGAAATACCAACGCCAACATGAGATTCTTTTCTTTTTAGATGACAGTGATGGATTATCTTTGCCGTCACGCCACTCTTTCCCTTCCGGATGGACAACAATAGCCTTCTTGATAGTCAGTACAGTACAACAACAATAATAATAATAATAAATATACATGGGATAATATTAATACATAATGGGACTACTCTCGAGGTTTGATTTTGTGAACAAATAAGCTACATAAACTAGCAACCATACACGAAGGAATTCCATGCATAAAAATGTCGAAACGGATTTTACATGACAAAGCAAACTGATTGTGAGTAATACCCGTAGCAACCTGAAAATGATATAAACTTGTGTTCGAAAATGTAATCATTTGCATTTTTAAAGAAACGGCTCGGCTCTGTTTTAAACGTTTTAAAGTTGCATTTTCTCGAAAGCCCAAAAGTCAATTCATTTTAGATACAATGGGGTAAAAGTTACTTACCATTATTCTCTTATGCATAGCTCTGCAGTGTTCAAATACTTTAACAGTATTAAAATCGGCAACTACACTATTCAGCATAACGTTATCTAAAACAAATTACCTGTTATGTACTGAAAATTTTACCCTGTGCACTTTCTGCTTACTTGATGATTGAGTTTTCGAACACAAATTTACTTTTCTTCAGGCTGCCTTTCAATATCTATCAGTATACCAATGCTTCATGCACAATAATCAATTTCATGTTAATTGTGGACTCGTATATAAAAAGTATAGAAAATTCTTCGAGGCCGTAAAAAACATGGAAATGCACGATGTGCTTCAAAAATTGTATATCCTCATATCCTGTATTCCTCAACTGCTGAAACTAAGGAGCCCCTGGCATGATACTATTTGTTCTTATCGTTTTCTTGGATATGCTACTTATTTGCTTTAGTTCAGAGATACATCATTATCATCATCTCTCACCCAGTCAGTTGATAGGTTTGGTATGCGGTCTAAAAAAGGATAAAGTCTTTTGCTTGCTCAGCGATTTTTCATAGGATGCAATGTTGATGAAGTTGCGGCTTTTTTCTAGCGATCGGTGAACGAAGGATGTAGATAATGTCAGGAAAAAGGGGCGAAGTGAACTTAACTACAAAAGACAGTATATTTACATCAGAATGCAAACGGTCAAAGCAGGGATCAAGTGGAGAATTCCCATTTTCATCCCGCCTTTATATATTTAATTGGTAGGGAGTGTGCAAAATTGAGGAATGGGAGAAAGTATAAAATCTTAAGATTTTCGCTCGTTACATACTTACATTCCGATATACTGTTGGAGCGGAAGTGGCAGATAAAATTCAATGATGCTTACCAAGTCTTTAAACGTAACCAAGTTTTTTATGAAATGACTACAAAAATGATTAATTACATGAAAGATCACCAAAAAATACTGTTGCTCAAAATTGTGTGAATAAAAAATACACGATAAAAATTTTAAATTTCTACAACACATGATACGTTCATTTCATTTCTTTAGAAGTACTCCAACTTCAACTTTCACATAAAATAAACCCAATACACTCAACTTCCCTTATAAACTCATGGAAACCAATGTCATAGTTAATTTACAAATATTTTTCACTCAGCCATTTGATCTAATGAGCCTTAAAGTCTTCATTTCCAACAAAAAAAATCCGACATAAATTCAAACTTTCTCCTTTCCTCCACCTCTTTCTGATCCTCATCCATCTAAAAAGTGAATTACTGAGAGGGCTCCAATCTTTTAGATATCTTTTAGTTTTGAAAGGTGCATTTGGCTTACACATAACATAGAGCAGCAGTGCAGCGGAAATCTCCACTTTTTTTTAACGGTTAACAATGGTAAAAGGAAGGAAAAATATGCTCTGACTACTAGCATTGACGTGACATTCTAGAGTCAGAAACGACCAAGATTACACCAAAGTTAGATTTCTCATTGTCGAGTCAATCATTAATCAATGCCGACGCTGAGATTTACAAAACGTCGTGTCGTTAATGTTTCCTCTTTGCATACACATTCATCACATAACAAAAGAACATTTTTTTGTATAAATATTTACGCTGTGCTCATATTCTTCACCAGCTATTTTGAGAAATTTCGTCCCCCAGACTGTACATCATTCATAAAACTTGTATGCATAATTTATTTATACAACAAAATAATATTGCAATAGACTTACCTGGAATACTAGAACATACGAAGAGTGCCGAGAAATAGAAAATTATAAGGACGGCCTGGTGTTTTGAAGTAAAACAGAAGGGGTTATGATAAAAGTTGTGTTGCTGGTGATGAGAAGGTTGTTGGAGTGTTGAGGAAGGATTAACTGATAAATGTCTTCTGTTTGATAATTCGTAGTTGTCACTGCCATCCTGATTATTATTATTATTATTCGTATCCGGTAATGAGCACATTTGGTGAACCATAATAAGTTTTAGTAATGATGAGGAGAGTGATGTGACGGATAAACGATCTTTTGACCTGACGGAATTTTTTAACCCAACAGAATTGCTTGTCAAATGAAGAAAATGATCCTGTGTTTCTGCTTGCATTGTAGGTTTATAGAAAGCTGCTGACAATTTCAGTGACTTTTCTCAACTAATTGATTCATTTATAATTTTTTCATTTTTCAGGTTTTGACAAAACTACGTCGTCCACTGTCACACTACTTTTGCTGGTTGTCTAAACTTTATTTTATGTGGGTGTCATACAATGAGATCAGGCTTGTTTTGTTCTCATGTTCATCCCTGCGGCAACCCTGAAATCAGAAAGATAAACATTCATCAATTATCGTTTCAAATTTCATCATTACTACATGATGTTTTCCACTCTGTCAAATGATTTCAAAAGAATAGCAGATCAAAATAATTTTTTAACTATAAATTCTGTTCCAAAACACCCAAATCGAATCATTTCATGAAAGCCGTCACTTGCATCAATGCCGGCACGACTTCTTCCTGCTCTGTTTGGAGCACTCCTTTTCATGTAATTTTTACACCAAATTTTCAACACATGTACAATAATTTCGTACGAAATGAAAAGAGTGGCACTGGCAACTCCTCTACTGCATCCAAGTAATAATAATAATAATAAATATGCGATGAACTTCCACATGAAAACATCTAGTGTAGAAATGCTCAGTAATTATCCCGCATTATTTTCCTTTGACGCTAACAACGCCTATATAAGCATTCCATTGCATAATGCTCACTAGCTCACAAATATAAACCCAAACGAAATTCTGAGAACCCATTTTCCAGGCAAATATCTAGGTACGTGTAGTAGGCATGCACGCATTTTCAGCGCATTTGACAAGCTTCAACCGAGAAACGCCTCAAAGTAGATTTCTTCAGGTCATGTCAATAAATACCACGAGAAGCTGTTTGCTTTCAAAATAATTTTTTTTTCAGCATATCATACGCCCGAATTGAGTAGGTAACCTCGGTGACTATTTATTTACATTCTCACTAAAAACACGACTAAACTATAATATTCGACTTCGGTTGTAATGTAGTTTGTATGGTTTATGGCTACATAGACAATTATGCATACATATGCCTTTCTCCTGTACCAACAGCTCTAAAACATTTATTAAAGAACGAGCAAATCTACGTGTATGCTATCGATGTTTCTTGTATAAGCTAACATTAAATTTCCATGTACTAGCTCGAAAAAACGTTACATTTTCTCTTCGACTAACTAAATATTCGGAGTAAACATAAAGTCAAACCTGCATTATGTATAAAACATAATATTAGTCGACCGGACAAGCGGTAGTTCTGTTCCCGCAACACGCACACAAAACACCACCAGCCTCTCTCCTTCTCAATTCTTTTCCAACAAAAAATATGTCTCTGGTCGACCGACATGTCGTCCAAAACTAATCATTACAAAAGCCATATAGGCAAAAGGAATTCAGCAATATTATACATAATATGGACATGTGGAATATCTTCGATAAGAATCTACCCAGCCCATGAAAAACGGGGATAATAATGTAAGCCATATGTTCCAAATATATTTATAAGAGCTTTACATAATATTTTTTTCTGCGGTCTCTCCATTCCTACATTTATTATGCATTACCTCGTGTGTAATTTAATTCATAATAGGTATTTAAACACCTTAATGTATTACACTAAAACTATTATGTACACGAGTGGGAAAGTATATCTGCTAATATTGTTTCAATGACAATAAGCCCACTACTGACTACCACTCTGTGTAACCAATAACTACAAACAAAGCTCATGCAACATTTCGCTTTCTCCCTTCTCCTGCTTTTCCTTTCTTTCCCTTCCTTTGTTTCACTTTTTGTTAAGAGGTTGAGCAAACTAAAGAAGGGAAATGCTTTCTTTCTCAGAGGACGAATTTACAAAAAAAACAGCAGTCTACGAATGTCCATTTCTACTATTCTCCGTCCTTCTATCCTGATGGCATGCACACGCAGCAGCACGCAGTCCAAGACAAACAGCAACTTTGACTTTTAAAGGTAGACCGTTACACATCATACAGTCATACATTTCTCTGGTCTCGCTGTAGTAGTCAAGCAAGCAGCAATGTTGAATAGTTTTTTTTTTGCGGCTCACTTTCTCCCATTTTGCTTTGCTTTTTGCGGCATGCACAGTTGGTTTTAGCCTTTTTTCACTGAACAAATAAAAACCACATAATAAGCAAAATGCTTGTATATATCAAGGCATTATAAAAAAGACTGGTTGTTGTGCTGCTGCTGTTACTGGATTTACAGCATAAAGGCCGGATTATTGCCTCTTGTTCAGTTTAGCTTTCTCCTTTCCTCCTGATGGAAGGAGTGCGGAAAAAGGGGTATAGAGAAACGTGTACCTGCTTTTCCAACTTGTAGGCACATATGTACTTCATGTGCTCATACAGAATATTTGTTTTATAACGGGTATGCAGTAAACCACTGTGCTTTCCAACGATATGGGTTTCAAGAAGGAGCGAAGAGTATGGAGCCTCGCTCCTTTCGCATTTTCTCCTCTTGATGTGTACAAAAATGGATCATTGCACACACAACAGCATTTTGTTTGGTTTGTTTTACAACTCTATATAGCTACTTAACTTGGCTTTTTGTGTCGACTTTCGTGAAAGAGGGAGAAAGTATTCGGAGAAAAACTTGCATATTAGCAATAATATGTTTAGCAGTGGCTTTTTATCCATGTCCAGTAAAGTGAAGAGGAAAAGCGTAACATGTAAGTATGTAGATGCGTGTCTCTTTTCTCTGAGCTGCGAAGCTGGAGAGGGAGAAATGGAAAGATGCAAACAAAAACCACAAGTTATATCGGACGGACGGACAAGAGCACGGCTTTCACCCTCTTTCACCATCAGCAATGCGTTCCATACCAGATGATATATATGCTTTGTGTAGCGTAACAAAAGTAAAAATGACATAAAGACGTGAAGTGGAGGAAGAGAGAGTCACAAGGGCTTTGATTTCTTCTACAGCAATAAAAAGAGGAGAGGAGGAAGAGAAGGAGAAGTGGTACATCAAGACGAAGACTCGGAGCGACGTTGAGATGTTATCTAATATGAAATCTGTATGTGTTCCTATTCGAAAAAAATATTATATAATGTATGCATACTGATTTAAGGCTTTTTGTTTTGCTTTTCTCCGGTTCACTGGAGCTATTTATATTCTTTGTATATCCATAAAAAATAAGAATTCTGTCTGATGGAGGATGTGAGGGCCATAACTTATGTTTTGTTTAAGAAAGACAGCACCTTGCACAACAGAGTCGACGACAGTGCGTTATAAACGTTGGAAGGAAAGGATGAATGAATGATGACTGATGACTGTCAAAAAAGTATGATGTATCAAAATGTATGAAGTCTTTGGTCACTGTCCATCCCGAATATTAAGACTAAAACCAAAAATAATTTGAAGGTTGAACTGAAGCAGGAGTTGTAACAAGTGATTTATTAAAAGATCAAGAGAGTTGTTTAACTTGTGGTTGAAAAGACGCCTCCTAAACTTACCAACTTTACTGACCTTCATTTCAAGCAATCAAAATAAACTTGCTGAAAACTCAATATTAATAATATTATGTTTGTGATGTTAACTATATACTAACGTCTAGATCTTTGTGGATTCACCATGTCGTCAATTCTCATTTTATGTAGCTACTGAGGCTTAGTAGTTATATGAATAAGGATCCTTTAATCTAAGCATACGAAAAGAACTGATGCAAAAAGATCTGGCTTATTGCTCGTAAATAAACAAACATTCCGGCAACCACTTTGTAGCTTAGTTTGTATCACGTTACGTTACAAAGAAATCCTTTCAAAGCCAGTGAAATATTGCATGCAGAAACATCAGATTCCTCAAAGAGAAGGAACACATTTCTCTCATTTTAGAGTGTGAGAAAATTTAGTGTGCAACAACAAAGTGTCGAATTCGGACATTAGGATTACAGATTGTGTACAAAAAAGTGTTTGAACTGAGCGCAATCTGTAATCATCCAGTTTGCACGGTCATGGCCTTTTTGAGTACAAAAAACCAAGTATGAATTTACTTTGGACCAGGTGAAGATACAAAAAGTTGAAGAAAATGAAAGTCTGTTAATTTTAAAAGAAAATAAAAAATCTACTACATAACCAAATCATCTTAAGAGTTCATGGGAATATTTTAAGTCCATCTGGAAATATATTTTTAAAAAGCCTGCAATGAAAGTGTTTATTTTATGAAATATCTTTCATTCAAATAATCTAAAATTTACTAAAAACAACAGGAAATGCAAATGATGATTATGGCCAAGGTAAATTAGCAACAGGGGACACAAATCTTTTGAAGCATACATGATTTGTGGGCCTCCAGAGACCGAGCACCTAATCGTGTAACCGTATAGCTTTCAAGATCCATAAATTCGAGCAGTCCTGACAAATGCAATGCAAGTTTGAAAACTTCCTGAGCATCTTTCATTTCTTTGTTTCTGTGTCTACATTATGCTCATACTCACATAAATATAAACAACAAGTAAATATTTGAGTATAATTATGTATTTTTAATATTTCAACAAGTAAAAAGGAAAAGACAAGCGAATATACCTATACTAGTATTTGTACAAACTCAAGCGTAACCAAATATAATTTTTCTACAGAACCGGATGAAAGTTTTAGCAGCCAGTAAGTTATATTTAGAAATCTGCTTCAGCACAATGCACACAGTTGATGGTTTCATTTTTGTTTAGAAATAAACATTAATTTACAATGAATTTTATCGCTTATAGTTTTCATAAATTTGTCTGGACTTTTCGCACTGCGCACTATTTTAATGGGTCACAGGTAGATCTTAAACACATATGCAGTAGTTATCAGGAGTTGAAAGATCACGCTGTGTCCCTGTACTACAGCTCTACAACTTCAAAGCACTCTGGCCATGGATAAAACCCTTTTTATCCCAAGTGCGGATATGTACATCAAAGAGATTTTTAGAGTGCAAAGAAATATATTTATTTTTTTACGAAAAACAACGACGATTTTCAAACAAGATCAAACATTCGTAATATTTTTAGTAAGGTGGAAAAATGAGCTAGTAATCAAAACAAAGCTCGCCTGCCTACGCATCAAAATTTTGATGGTTTACATGGCAAAGTTGTACAACAGCTAAGAAAACTGTCAAATTCGACAAGTTGAAGCGCCAACTTCCGACCAAACATATCTATGCATGCTTTTACCCGTTTTTATCATACGCTGCCAACAATACGCGTAGGAGAACAAAGGAAAGAAAAAAGGAACGAAAAGCTTTAAGACGCCTTTCTATGTTGTGTTGCACAAACTGATTGTCAAAGGCATGTCTCATGTCCCATGCAAGCATATCACAAAAACTACATTTTCGTGACCAAACAACAGCTTATCAAAACTGAACAAAGAGATTCAGCTGAATAGAATTTAGTTCCACGTTCTTCCTGGATGTGCATATTTTTATGTTAATGATAGACCAAATGTTTTTCATACAAAAATGGGAACAACTGTTTTATTCCTATTGTATTTACATCTTTGAAGTAAGCTAATATTATTGAGGTGCTACAAACTTATTTTTGTATTGATCAATAATTTGTTAGTTTGCATTAAAGGACTGCATGAAAACAGTAATTTTGTATAGTCGGCATGAAATCTTTGATAAATGAGCGTTATCAAAACTTGAGAGTTCACTATACACTTTTGAAGCTAATGTGATAAGCTCTCAAGTGTCTGATCACTAGTAGCAGAATAAAAGCGCATACATAACCTGATTGACAATGATCAGAATTTCAAAAAAAAGTTCTGAAGCAAAGCGCAATATTGAAATACCAAGGAACTAACCTACTTTTTCCAATAAAAAATGAACATCATGTTTCATTCGTCCGTTTTATACTTTTGATCAACATTAAGAGGTTTTTACTCTTAATGCACAAAAAACGTTCTATTTTTGGGCATACATTATTATTTGTCATGGTGATTATATAGTTTTGTAATTTCATGGAATATTATGCGTCCTTTTATCCATTCCCATTTCCGTGCCGCATTCATTCCTCATTCAACAGCCGAAAGAAAGAATATGTAAAATATTCCTGTATACATATTTCATTCACGTTGAAACATTTCAGAAGGTGCCTGAATGTCATGACAATACAAAATACCTCCACCAAACGAGTCGTACGTCCCATTTCAATGCTATTTTCTTGTCCCTACTTTCCCATGGAGTTTTTAGAGCTTTCAAAAAAAATGTACAGAAGGAAAGAATTATTGCACACGCCAGCATGTCGCCAGAAATCCCAGTCACCAACCAACCACTTACTTTTCAACTAGTTTTGGATTTTTTGTGTGTGGATTGGATTCACATACGCTTCCACTACTTGGGTAACATAAGTAAATAATATTAGCGTAATGGGAACGGTATGTATTTTCGATAAACCGCTAAACGGATGATATCAAGATGAAGAAGGAGGATCGGAAACGGGAAGAGGGAGACGAAATGACTTAAAAAGAATATTCCGCATGGAAAAAAGATTTCAAGACGGGTAAAGATCTATTACGGTGGAGGAAGGAGAATAAGAGGAACAAGAAGAGAGGAATACGAAGAGGATTATGATGTAAACATATCATTCAATTAGATTCCCAAGCTTGGCTCTTCACTCTGGTTTAATACTTTCTCTTTACATTTTGCGTTTCCAATTGCACTACTTCCTCTAGGTAGAATCGGTAGAATGGTATGATTCCCACATAAGAGGTATACGCTTTGACATTGCATTTGGAACGAATTGAACTTAAGGAAGAGATAATGTATTTACTTATTTATTTTATCTCATCTCATTTCCAATACAAATACGGAACAAACTTTAAGACAAGCTGAAGTAATAGAAACAGGCAGCATCAACATAAACAGGACATTTAACATTTTGTGGCCTATCACCCAAACGATAATTTCAAATTTATTTGTGCAAGTGTTCTTTTTTGAGTAAAATATCGACTTTTATATTTTGAAATGCTAGTTTGCACATAGTCACCAAAACGGTCACAAGTCAGGAAAGAGGATTTGGGCTTAATGTCATGGTACATGTGTGTAACGTTCAGTTACTTTCAATACCTGCTACAGCCAAAAAAATCACACTTAATTATCAAATGTTAAATGAATTTCTAACGAATGCAAGGCATCGTTAAAAATCGCAACAACTTTCTAAATACTGATAGATGCACATCGAATTGCATTTTTTGCTAATCATTTAGATCTCTGTGTGCTTAAGTTGAGCCTAGAACGGTTGACTTTGAAATATGGCCTCCTCTCACACAAATAAGTAAAAATGTCATATAATGTCATAAAATAAATGTATCATGTTTGCATAGGGGAACCATATGTTCTGCAAAAATCTAACAAGCTAAGAAAAATAACGAATAGCTTAAATAAAAATGCGACAAGAAGTATTCTGGTGAAGGGACAAACAGTGCCGTTCCGCCTTTCGTAAACCAACCACAGATAAATATTTCCTTGTCTCTCTTCTTCCCACCAGCTCTTTCTCGCTTCAATTTTTTTCCGCAAAAGTTTCCTACTGCTTATTACAAATAATGTGATAAATTCAAGTTGCACAGTTTCTCTGACATTATGACATTTGTCATATTATACGACTGTAACATTTGCTGTAGACTTTAATAGTTTCAGATTCTCCTCTTTTGGAGCTATCGAAAGAGAAAAATGCTGAGTGGTGCATCAACAATTTTGGTTTCCTTCTTTTCACCGTCATATCATATCACATCATGTTACATAGTCATTTTTGGATTATTACACTTAATTTTTATCAACAAAGAATATAAATGTCTCATTGTTCTCTTCTCAGTAGGAATGCGATTATAATAATTATTAAAATTAGAAATGTTGCAGCAAGTTCAATTTTTTATGTTTTCCTTGAACTGACTGAAAAATGGTATTAGTATTCCTCTCCAACTTCCAATACGAGACCCTGCATTGCTAAACCTAACCCGTGTGTGGCCAGGCGAACAATATTTCTATTGCTTAGCAAGTTCAACCATAAAATTCCCTGGGTCAAACCTGTAGGGAGAAAAGAAAAAGGCTGCATGTTTTAAGTAGGACCAAGTGCAAAATAAATCCACAATTTGACTATTTACTTGATATTCTCAACTTTTACTCTCGGAACAGTGGAGGAAACGTGAATTGGTATTCTTTGGATGGCAGTGAACCACGAAAATATCCTCCTCAAGTTGCTACGGAAACGAAAAAATGATGACCAAACGCAGATATTGATGAATTACCAAAGTTCCAGGATTTATGCTCCACTGGTTGGTAAATTCTAGCTGATATGCATGTTAATAAGTTAAGTTAATATCAGATAGTAAATCGTAAACTAGTAGGCTCTTAAGCATCATGTCTAAAATTAACTTTCCAAAGAGAGAATCAAGGGTGCACCACACTCAGAAAAATGTGGATTGTAGATGCTATACATACGCATGGAAAAATCATGAAAAACCAGTTGTTAGAATTGAAAATATTTTGTGCTTCCGACCACCACAGTGATTTTATGTGCTCAGTTCAGTTCCAAACTTTGCAGGAAAACTCGATATTATAAGAGTCTTAAAACACCCCAAACGTTCAGGATATTAATCCAATTCGGCATATGTTACAATAAACCACAAGTTTTTCAATCGCTTATAAATCATCATGAAAAAATGTTTTTACTCCTGTTTTTCCATTTGATTTTATATGCTGCATTTCTGTCAACAACAATCGGTCAGTCTGCCAGCATGTTCAAAAGTTATTGCTCCGAGTCAGTAACAGAAATCATGAAGATTATGCGGATCAACAAAAGCGAGTGGACAATATTGTGTAATGAAACCTCAAATCTGACAAAAACCGCCTCTCATTTCATTCAGCGAATATCCACACCAAATAAAAATGCTAGTGTTTTCATTCGCCTCTGCATGTTTTTGTTCTCCATTTTTTCTCAGCAAAACGATCCATAATAATCTTATACATCATCACCTTGGTATTACTCATAAACGGAAAGCATTAATTCTTATCTACTCCCTTCTCTCCTTATTTTTTAGAGTCCATGATGATAATAAAGATAACATGTATTGCTTTCACATTACAAACACGTGAAGATTATCCAAAGCGGCAAGAAAAACCGAGTATTGAAACACCCAGAATGCCTGCTGCGATCAAGTTCCTACCCAACAAGGAAGTGACAGGAAACACATGGAGATGATGATAATAATAATAATACTCACCATATTTCACATAATAATCATACATTTTTTTTGGCTTTTAACTTCATATGATGATGACCTTTCACCACAGCATAAATAACGGTTATATAAACTGCCACCAATTAAAGCTGCAAACACACCCCTGCTCACTCCTGCCCTCCTGGTCTCTTTGTGCAAATCATTATGTCAAATAAGCAAGAACATAATTACCTACCAGTAAAAATTTGCGCATATCCTACATTCCAAGAACCATTTTCTAAACACATAACCAGAGAAAAAATAAGAGGGCATGCTTTCATATTTCCACTTTATACGCATACATCATGAAAATTTTCTTTATGCAACAATATGAATAAGCAGTACAGCAGCAGCACACTGCCACCATTTCCACAAAAAAAATTCACTTTTCGCAGCCACCAACATTATGCACTATTAGTCATGGATGAATGATTGCAACACTGAAAATACTTTACTTTGCTATGCAGCTCATAAAAGATATATATCCAACCATTTTATAACCGTCCAGCAATTCATTGCGACTATTAACTTCTCTTTCTGCGCAATACACACATACAGCAGCTGGTTAAATTATTGCTGAAAAAGAAACCTTTAAAAACTCACATCAATGCCCATTTTTTTGGCTTGGTGCAGCTGCGAAGTCTAGAGAATATAAAAAAAACTTTCTTGAGGAAAGACAAACCGCCTTATGTATTGGTTACGTGTTAGTGGTCCGGCAGTTTGCTTGTTTGAGCTGACTTGACTTTATCATTTTTCTATTATGTTTGTGGCGGTGGTTGGTGGCAATGGTGAGCATAATGGCTCACATTCACACAGTTTTCTTTACCACGGATTACATATTATACTTTCACCCTGAGAGATATAAAACACAATAGAGAGTGCAGGTACGCTTAACCTTTTTTACGTCTTCCTACTTTCTTTCAAAAGAGAGGGTATCCCTTTTTACACGTTTCTGTAAGATTTCGTATATGAAAAAATCTGATGCTTGGTTCACAGTAGCCATGCCAAGCAAGCTGGCAGCAAGGAGAAAAGAGCGTACAAGTAGAAACATGAAATTCTTTTAGTGAAAAGGTTCAGAGGAGAAAGACATGCATGAATATATAGTATTTTAGTAGATATTAAATATATTGACTGATAAGAGAGCAGCAAACCCGTCATAATAATCATAATGTATAATATACTTGATAAAAATGGAGCACACAACAATTTAATCCGTGTTATGTTGTGTGTCAGCCATTTTCCCTACTTTATTGGTGTACCGTCGTCGTAAACACTGGGTCCGAAAAAAATGTACGAGCTCTTGGTGGTTTTTTCTCTCTCTCCCTCTCTCTTCCACTTTTATTCAGTAGATTCCCTTTTTTCAAGACAATTTTATTACCTATGATACACACATGCGATTTTTTTTGTGCTAATAATAATACGGCACATGCATGCACTGTTACTGACGATGAGTGAGACCAAACAATAACAACAAGACACATTCACACATGCATTTAAACCATTCATCTAACTTTCTCTTTTTTTCTCTCTTGTGTGGAGAGAAATGGTCACACCTTAAATTCTTCTCCTTTTTTATCCCTCTCCATTTAGAATAACAATAGAGAACCCATTAAAATGCACACAAAGAATGAAAAACTGTATCGGGCACATTATATTCTGATGTATTATTCTGCTTCTTCCTTCTTATTCGAAAATAGAACATGAAAAATTAAAAAAATTCCACCTTGTTTTCATGTAACCTGGTTAGCATTGCAGTAACAACAGAGCAGCTCAAGCTGAGTATACAATTGACGTTTATAGTTTAACGCATGCAAATCTTGTTTGTGTACGCAACCAGAGTGAAAGCAATGCTCCACAACCACAATGAAGAAACCCCAAAATTTTCTATTGTTGTTCTTCCTTCATTTTATAGAGTAGGGCACAGGGCATTTTAAACAATGACAATGGAGCAGTATCCTCCATGGCATTCTTCTAACCGAGTGAAAACATAAAACACTCGTCGTCTGTCCACAAGCAGTCAAGATCTTGGCAAACTTCTCACTTCTCACCTCATCTTCTGGAATGCGAACGCATTTCATGCACTACATGTTAGTATAAGCAACCAAAGGTCGACTTCATCATGAAGATTATTTTCTTTATGATGCCATGATACACAACGTCGATTCAGAGATGACTTATCACGGCAAGAGGAAAGGTTGAAATAATGTACATTTATAATTTAATGAGATGGAAGTAAATCAACTTTGTTTAATTCTCCAAATACTTTTTTGAAAATAAGAATTTCAACCTATATGAAGTAAATTACCATTCGTATCCATACACTTAAAACATACCACATTATTATTCAGGTAATATTGGAACTTACAAGAAAATTTTGACTAACAACTTATTGATTAGAAATCGATATGGGTGATGTATCCGCTCATTTTTCGGCTGCCAAACGAGCGAAAAAAGTAGATTGCCTATGTACTGTCATGCAATGGGGTTATAGAGCGGTAGGAGTAGTTCATTCATTTACAAATTCCACGTTATTCAACATTTACATGAGCAGATGTACATTTGCTTGTATGTATACATAATAGAAATACCGTCCCACCTAAAAACCCACCTCCTCCGCACATTTCCCCACTTTCCCGAGCAATTTAATGGAAGGACAAATAGAGCAGCAACTCAGCGGTATATATAGATATACTTGTCGTGATGATGATGGTTCAATAGTATAAATAATGGTTCATCACGTGGTTTTTAGAAGTTTAGATATTATTATTAGGAGTAAAAGGTAGTAGTTTCTTTAAGTGAAAGCAAGCACGAAATGGCTTTTTGATTATGGTGATGTGACATATTGACCAACAACCTGCTCATTATTAAATCATCATATACATATAATAACATTTACATTTATTATAGTACGGTTTACGTGCTTTGAAACAGGTCGATACTATCTGGCATCTGTAGAAAAAGTCCTATTTCTTGCTTGGGATTATGACTATGACAAAGTTTCATTTTCAGAAGAATGGCACTGAGGTTCATGTTTAGTGATAAGGCAAGATGTGCGCTGCATTAGAGCAATGATAGAATCAAGTAAAACAGTGTGTGTAGCAAAAAACATGATTGATAACAGATTATAGTACTTTTCCCTAAAATTGCCGTCAGATAAACTCATGCAACACGGTAGGAGGAGTGTTTCTGATGGGTTTCAAGTATTATAGATCCCACATACCACAAAATCATTAATGCGTCGATAGCTTAAATAATACCATCCGGTCAGGAAGCTTAAAGCTGTTCAAAATTGGAATCCGTGTTTAAAAGACGAAAGTTTAGAAAGAGAAAAATCGAGTTTGCATTTATACTCGGAGTGTTAATTGCTTGGGAAGTTTCATTATGCTGATAAAGTCTCACTTCCGGTTTTCGCATTAAAACATTCTATTCTTAATTAAAACAACATTCTATAACTCTACTCAATAGTAGATTTAATGAAGATAAACCCCAGCGACAGCAATTTCCAAAAACATTTGAAAACTGCATGCACAATTCGTTTTCATTCATACATAATAGTATTTTACTTACCGAGTCATGAAAGCCTTGACCTTGGTTTAAAAATGAAAAAGTCAATGCAATTCCTATTGAATACTTTCACATTTAACAACAAAGCAACAACCTACAAAATCACATAAATTGCTGAGTACGCTCGCAATACACATTTGCAAATGCAAGTAGCACCTAAAATTTTCACTAGAATCAGTTTGGTGAAATGCTGGAGAACATGGAGAATATGTATTGAGAATTTTCCCTTAGAAGTCACCCCTTCAACTGCTTCGACGCGTATACATTCAACAAAACAAACTCTTCAGTTCGGTTTTTTGCAGTGATCCATTTAAAAGGTTCAATTCTTGTTTCACATGAAAAATGTAGACCTTGAATTAGTAAATCACTTCAAAACTAAGAAAGTTATATTTTCAAGCAATAGTAGTGGTATGGGAGAGAAACTGAAACAGGGAAGCTTTCGTTTGGGGCATTGTGAACTCTAGGAATATTTTCACGTTTGCACTCCTAGACTCGCCCCCGACGCGACCACACACTAACAACAATCCAAATCTGCTTTAAGATTTCGCTAATTTCCAATCCTGTTGTCAATAAAAACATGTTTTTCGTCATAGTTAATATATTCCGTGTCAAGGTATTGAATTCATTTTATTTTCTCCATATTGAATTTGTGAGAATAGTGACAGTTTGTTGAGAGGTTTTCGCTAAGTTAAATGTGTTTTAGTTCAACTTGCATTTCCCTTCAGATGAATCCTTTGCATTGCATTTAACAGTGAAACTACACTTTCTGGCTTGAAATGCTTGTTAAATTTATTTTAGCAGCTTTGTGTAGCATTAAAGGAAGATAGCACCAGTAGGAAACCAGACTTACCCTATCCCTCACTCCTTTCTTCTTACGTAGTTACGTAGCGTCCGCTTAGGGTGATCGGGAACATGTTATCGCGAAAGAAGAGGAAACTCTACTGAGACCCATGAACGTTAGACGATTCCTCTTTATTCACTAGACTGTTCGAAATAAGTCTTGGTTTGTTTGTTTGTACTTGAGTCACATACACACTCGCTTGTAGTTGCTGCTAATAAATGCGTTCAAGATATGTACGTGAAAATGTGCGTGTGCCTCCTAAAATTATGATTTTTTTCGTCTTTATTTTGAAAATAGTTCCATAGTCAAATTGCTTTAAGCAACGTGGAATTCTTTTTAGTAAACAATTTGCTAGTAACAAATTAATTTATTTTTGAATCGTTACCTATACTCTGTATTCAGCTTTCGATTTTCATGTTTTCCCCTCAATTTTCTTTGCCGATATGGTAGGTTCGATAGCCTCTTGTAAATTAATCCCGTAAGAATTTTTGGGAAAAGGACACTTTGTACAAATGCCAATGTCAGTGTAAGCCTACAATTGGTGTAATAAAATGCATATTATCATGGTATAAAAAATAAAACACAGGGAAATTTCCACGTTTACAACTTTATTTAATGATAAGTATTTTTTACGTGTTTACAGCTTGAACTCTGAAATAGTACCAACGGTCTACTGTCGTGTTACTAAAATTCTTTTGAATCATGTACTGTTTAATTCAGACCTTTTGATTTAATGTACCTTTTACAACAATATGCTTTATGAATTAATGCATACCTATGTAAGACTCAAATATTTTTGGCTCAATGTCGCTTTGAATCAAACCAATCCTAAAATCCACAAAATACAAATTCATCACTTGTGTACCATAAAGTCATACTACCTGCTTCGTGTTAATTTATACAATAATGCTAAATACAGATCGAAAGCCCTAGTTAAAAGTGGAGTCTTTATCTTGCAATCTACAAAAGTATTCTGCTACTGAAGACTATAACTTTTCATTGCACTGTCAATTGAAAGATCACTTAACGTTGAACTTAAATTGGTGTTGAGCATTGCCAGAAAAGGCTATGAAAATTACAAAAAATGATTGCCGTCATTTTAATTTTTACAGAAGGAAAAATTAAACATAATTGTTAACAAACTAGAACTGCAAACTGTGAAATAAAACTCCGATAATCGTGGCTTTAACTCTGTACTTAGCATTTTTGTAAAATTTAACACGTGATGAATTTGCATTTTGTAGATTTTCGATGTGGTTTGACACGGAATTTAAAATACTTGAATTTCACATTGCTATATTGATTCATAAAGCATACTGACCCAAAAGGTACCTACAATCGCAAGTTGTGAATAAAACAGTACACGAATCAAAAAGACTTTAGTCCAACGACAGAACCCGGTACCAACATAGCTTTTAACAAACAAAAAAGTTTACAACAGTATGGGGGTTAACAGGAAGTAATCGAAATGGTTTCTTCATTTAATCAGTTATGTTAAAACTAGACACATGACAAATACATAGTAGACATATCATTAGCATGGTTCTCCTCCGAATGCGGCGGCAGGTGCTCCAGTGCCTGTAATAAATTTATATTTGAATCATAATCCTTTCCAAATAGCATTATCACCCAAAATGGCAACATTTCGACAAACCCTAGAGCATGGTAAATGTAGAACTCTGAAAATTTTACAAGTAGAGCACCAGCGATCTCCTTTCGAAATTCTACAAACTTAACCAATAACAGTGAATTAAGACGCTCGGACATGTTTCTTAGGACATTTTGTTTGAATATGATCGCCAGTACTCAATTCTATGTACTTTAAAAACAAATGAAATGGTGTAATGTTCAGTTGAGATTCAGCATGGACGATTGGAAATCCTTATGTAAATAGTTACAACAAAAAATGATCTCCTTCCAGATATTGCGGACATCGTAAACAGGTAAAGATGGAGTAATTGTTAGTAGCGCAAAAAAGATTACATTTCTGATTCACTCTCTAGAGACGACTGGTAGTGACAGATTTAAAAACACCGTCCCAAAAAGTTTGGACATAGTTCATTGAAACCAAGTTTCTTGTACACGTCATTAAAGAAGTTTTCGTCCTTCGTCACTTCAATGAAACAGCCAAATACTCCTGCAACAGATATTAATGTTACACATCACTGACCGTCAAAAAATTTTTGCACACTAGAAAATGTTGCAAACTAAATGAAAATAAATTTCACCATTAGCGCGAAGTGCTGCCAAAATGCAGGTGACGAGTCGTTTTGGAACGCTTGGATCAACCAATGGAGTCACTACGATGAATTTCAATTCAGCCGGATGATTAGTGAGTACATCGGCAGGAATTTCGGAAACATCTGAATGTAACGACGCTATCACATCCTATCCCAAGCAGCCAAATTAGAACAATCATAAACACGGAACTATATTGAACACAATACTTACTACTTAAGTAGCAAAAAAAGTCACCTTAACCATATCCGAATCACTGTCACTCGCAGTAACAGGGTACTTTTTTCTTAGATTTTCTATCCAACCTATTTGAAGCCTTCTGCGGAACTCTTTGGCATTCAAAACTGCAACAGCAGCACCAACAATAGTTTCGTTGCTGTCCTCAACAACAAAACTCACCTCTGGACTCAAATTAATATAGCCTCCAAGTGTACTGCAAGAATTCATCAGAAATTGGTTCACCTTAGAAAATGTACTCCGAAAACAAGACACAAAAGTAATTAGTGTGGGTGGAACTAATGAGTGTACATACATATCACCAGGTAGTTCAGGATAGCAAACAAAATCATCTGCGGCACTCAGTCCATCTTTAAAGGTCATTGTACAAATTTTGTAAACTGCACTTTCATCGCTTGCTACGTATGGTCGAATCGTGTACGTTTGAGAGCTTGGTACATCAGGTGCTTTATACAAGTAAAGGTCCGTTCCACGATCAACCGGAATTAGTCTCTGTTTGAGTATCATTTAAAGTGGTCAGAAATCACAACTAATATCTAACTAGTAGCAAAGATATTCCTAAACATTATTATGAAAATGTACTTGTAATTCTGCTGTCAGTCCTCCACGAATGACCCATGGCTCCTGATCTCCACTCATAAACGCTTCTTTCCAGCCTTTTGAGAACCCTGATTTTAAGCAAATATGAAACAAACTATTCAGCAAGGCTTTCATGGACTTTACGTACACGACTAACATCAAAATAAATACTTTCTAACTTGCAATAAGTAAAGTTGTAAAACATTCGCTAGGCAAAATAATGCAATTACAAGAATGACAGATAAAATGGTTAGTCGTTATAGGTGCAAACTTGTAGCGGATACTTAAGCTCAACCATATAAGTATAACTAAAACTACATGCTAAGCAAAAAGACCACAATCAAAAGAAGGAATTAAAACAATAGTCTACCGATAAGTTGCGGAACCACTGCCAACTAAAAAGGGGCTTGAAAACGAAAGTAAAATATGCAAAGCTCACAAATACTGGTGAATTTGGAACATACAACGCGACAACTACTAGCAACACAACTTGATCAAGACAAAATTGGACACATGGATCTTTGCATGCAGATTGCCCAGCAATACAAAAGGGCAGGCATGGTAGGTAAGGCATTAGTGAAATGTGATCAAATTAGTTGGAATCATAGACAAAACTCATGGATACGAGTAGCGAAAACAAATACCTAACAAGAGTTTACCAACAAAGAAACGAGACCCAACAACCAACTAGTTGCTAATGCCAATGAAAAAGTCCTCAGTTTGTGAATACAATAAACCAAACAGTGTTACATATTTGCCGTTGGTACAAGTCAATGTTACGATTTTGAAAAAACTAATACTGCAAAATTACTTCAAATTCATCGTCAAATATAAAATAAAAGCTCTACCTACAAAGTCTAAAAGCAGTTCAATCTAACTAATATATAAAAAAATTCCTACATGTGTATGATCCCGTAGTAAAAACGGAAACAGTTGCAGGGATGTGGCCGAAAGCTGTGAAAAAAACAGGAAGTTTTCATTAGTTTTTATTTTATCCATAGTCGGTTGTTCAATTCATTTACTAAATACTCAAACTTGATATTGTAATTTTAAATAATTATTATCATGAACAACTGTTCGTTTGGGCAACAGAAAACAGTGTCAGATTCAGAAAAGTTATATTCACAACTGAAAACCAAAATATGCCTTCCTCCAAACCAGTCAGTTGATTTTGAAACGGAAACGAGGAAAAATTCATGCACAATTCACATTACAAGAATCCTAACTGTTATAATGTGACAGTAGCGACATCGTTAAATACCGAATTCTAGTTTGTTATACTTAATTCATAATTAACTTATTATGCCTTAAACAAACATTTCATGCGATTAATACTGACTAATAACTGTCATATTTTAAAAAATCAAGGTGTTAGTAGTAATTGATTTGAGCTTTAAATAAGACATACGGTTGAGTCAACAGAAATAATACTAAAAGTTGAAATTGTTTGATGATAGTGATTTCCGGGCATATCAGAAATCCTGACAATAAAATACAAATAAAACTGCCACCGTTGCCCATATATGAAAACTACTTTAGCTATATTGAACAGCTTGCATCCCTGTAACCTTGCATAGCCTCTTGATAAGACATTGCAATAATATTGTCATAATTACAATTATTAAATGTAAGTAATTAGAGCAGTGCGGGCGGTTAGAATTTGCAAATACGGAAGACGTTTGGGGACGCTCGTATGAAATACTTTTCCACAGCAGCTCTAAAAATAAGTGTTTCTAAAGTACTAAAACTCCTGGACCTCACAGTCAGACATTGTTGACAAACTTACGCAAAAAACTTTCTACAAGAAACTAGCAACTCCATACAGAAGATACGGCATCACTCGTGAATGCTTTTTAATAAAAATGCCAATCTAACGAAAAACTTACCAAGCCATTTGATGTAGGAATTCATCAAAGAAGCCACTCCTCGCATTTCCCACACATAAGGATATAATTCATACATCAGTTCACGGTTTGGTACGTCGTTCAACTTATTACACAAACGGTTAACATTTTTGATCAGTTCTGAAAACTTGTTTGCTCTTTCGAACCACTCAGCTACCTGTGTAATGAAATCAAATTGGTGACTTTCAACAACTACAACGAAAAATACTAGCATATAATCCTGATAAGTTATGTCAATAATTACATCTGGTTTGGATTTATCAGCTTCTGAAATACCAGCGACTAGATTTGAATTCGTTTTGAGCCATTGAAACTCATGTAGTAACTGCAAGCCCTGGTTTCCATGTTCAAAAGGCAAGTAAAATAGATCACATAGTAGTTGCAAGTCTTCAATGGTCAACTCCATATCCGCACTCGGCTTAGTTTCCTCCTCCAGTTGGTTTTCCACCTGAGATATTACACAACCGATGTAAATCATTATTAAATTCTAAATTATTTACAAACGTCAAATGAAACATGATATTTACGCATTTTTTTTGTTTCTGACCTGCATGGATGAAGACGGGGTATTTGCTTGATTTGTGGAACTACCAGCGGATTCTAACTCTGAATCTAAGTTCATTACTGAAACAGATGTATTGCCAGATTCCACACCTTCGTCAGGACTTGACATTTCCTGAAATTGTAATGTTTTTTTTTCATTAGTTTTCTGAAAAACGTACGATAACATTGAAACCTGTTTAAACTCTTTAAAATGGTCACTACCAGACATACACTCGTCCTTTCATTATTTTCGCCCATCGGCACATCTTCAACAGTACGGTCATTTGCCGACCCAGGTGCCGTTGCTGGTGGGGATCTATTAGGAGGCGTTGCATTACAATCCATAGGCTCCAAGCCTGCCATGCACGACGTCTGTGTCAAAATAATAATGATATCAGTTATTATTTTTCAGTAATTTATGACAGTTTATTGAAAAGAACACTTCAATATTATGTATACCTGCGGTTGCTCAGAATCCAGCTCAGTGTTTTTAGTCATAACGGTCTTGATTGGAATTTCCGTTATATCCGAGTCAGATGAGTTTGCTTGATCAATGGTAGTTGTACTGGTTACTGAATGAACCGTGTCGGTGCATATGACCTAAATATGTTGCAATATTTACATTAGCATAAATTATCAAACAAATTAGTAGACATTATTAAATGTATAAACACACCACTAACAAACATCACCTTGTTATCTGCAACAAGACTATTCATAACTGTTGTTGATGTCGGAGGAATTAGGTTATTATTACTGTTCTGTTGAAACACAATGATTTGTTGCATAAATATCATTGCACTCATACTCATCTCAAAATATAATGCCAAAAAAATTAGCTCCAACTTAAATGTTACTTATGTTACCTCGACAAGGGCATTAAGTTCACTGGCAGTACAGTTGACAGTAGGTACGTTTGGAACAGCAGATGGGAGTATTTGAGTAGTTCTCGGAACAGATGTGGTTGTAGTGGTCGTTGTCGTACTTGTTATCGAAATACAGGTATTCACAGACGGCAAGAGTGGAACTGGAACGCTGATAATTTGTGGTTTAACAATAGGTCCCCACGCTGGTTTATTCTTTTTGAATTCTTCCAGCCATTCCTAAAAACACAAAAAATCGATTTGATGGTTACTAATAGTTGTAATAAAGGATATTGATAATAATAATGTATAAAGCAGAAGCCTGCATATACGTTTGAAAAATTAATGCCAACGAGCTAACCTGGAGTGCTTGACGTAGCGCCACAATAGGATGGTAGACATGAGGTCCAAGGTTTTCTGGAATATGACCTGAATTTCCATCCTCACTTTCTGTTTCAAGTTTTGCATCTGGATTCATAGCTTCATCTAATATGCATAAAATACGAGCACCGGTGCATTACACATTTTTAAATCCACGATATTAATTAGCCCTTAGACAGAAATTAATACAGTTAATACCTTCAGTACTCACACGTTTCTTACCTATTTCTTTTTTAGCGTCTTCCGAACATCGACTCCACTGAGCTAGGGTATGGATAGCAACAAAGTTAGCCCCATATTCACAATTCGGATTTGTTAACACGCCGCGTAAATGGGAAATAATATGGGGACTTCGTCCGGAATACGGTCCTAAGAAAACACGCTTCTGATCGTAATCATTCGCGTGTAGATTGTCCCAGATAACCGGAGGCCGTCGTAGTACTTCAGCTAATTCATCAATAGCCTCTATTGTCAAGTCCTTGGATATAACTTTTGGACCTTCAGAGAATAATCATAAACATACTGATGTTATTCCGTGTGGGCGATCGAATACGAAACACGATATGCTAGATGCCTTTTAAAGTTTCAAAACATGCATTAGATTACTTACCAGTCCACATAATGTCGATACCTGGATCCAGCTTAGAGCCAATAGTTTTCAGATACTCAGAGGTTTTAACTGTGGGAACAGCCCTGGTTGAACAGTATTCCGTGGGACAAAACAAAAATGTCTGTGCATTGGTGTGTTGGTAAGCCTCATTTGTGACCGAAACCTTTCATAAATAATATTGACTTTTATTTCTTCGTACCATTTCAATAAAGACGACGGTTTTATAAAGAGTTACATGTTAAAACTACTAATTAACGATTAACTATATGCCACATTACCTGAGCATGGGCGAATGATTTGAACATTTCTTTATCAGCCTTAGACATTTCTCTGTCGATATCGTCAAACAGAATCGCAAACGCATCACAACCAAGTTGGCTGACCTAAAGTCAAACAGAAAATCAATTAAACTTTGAAAATTGAATACAAAATTTTGTGAAATTGAGTCGAGAAATCATGAATACCTGCTCCAATTTTCGTTTCAAAGATGTAACATCTTTGGAACTAGAGTACACTATATCCAGTCCGGGAGAAATGGCGTAAATGAAACTCATTCCATTTTCTTTTGCTGCCATGATTAAGCTCGAGAGATGGTCAGCCTCTTCTACTGTGTACAGCTCTCGCCAATACGCTCGGTGTTTGTAGTCATCTTTCGGTGCGTAAAGATATGAATTCATTCCCCACTTTTTCATCCTTCAAAAGTAAACCAACGCCCATTTAATTACAAAACATGCAATAAGACATGTACTACAATTTCCTAAAGTTAACTATCTTTCTCTTACTTGACAAACAAATCTTTTCGTTGCTCTGTAGTCCATGGCCTCCCATAAAAACCTGGACAAATCAATAAATCCCACTGATCGTATAGTTAGCAAATCACAATTAGTACCTCAATGAAATAAAGTAGTTCCTAAACTTTGCCTTACTTACCCTCGACAACCCCGCAGATGAAGTCATCTTTTTTCGCTGCATATTGTGAATCCATTATAATTTCCGTTGCCACACCACAGTCCTTGCCTCCCACAAATGCAGCATAAACGGCTTACCTCTCGTGTACTTCTACCAGTAGGTAGTTATAGAAGGATGATAACCTACAACACCGAAAATTAATTACATTCAGCATTCAATAAAACCGACATGATGGCCCCCACATTTTAGTTCCCCCACAACAATAACACCATTATCACCCCACACATGACACGACTTCTCCACCCAAAAAAATTAATCACAGAAAACTCACCTTACAACTATATACTACCACCCCTTCACCTCTTCCGGCGTTGGAAACTTTAACACCTCCAAAATTAGCAGCCTAATTACCAGCTGACAGTAGTAGTCTACCACTTTGACAGATATAACTTGAATATTCCACTAATTAACCAATTCCCCACCACCGCCTTCTATTAAGTTAATTGTTCGCTTCACTAATTCAAAAAATCAGTTAATTCTGATGCTATGATGATTACTCAGCTTCTAGTTCTCCTCACAACAATGCCTTTCCTATTGTTGATCCGCTTTCAGTTTCATTCACTTAACTTGGTAAACATCTACCGAGACAATCCTATCGCTTGGTAGTCAGTCGGTATATCGGCGTAGTCGCTACGGAACTTTACTCTCATTTCACAATGGTTACGACCGATGCTATAGTTATTGGCGTATTTACACATCACCAGAGAGAGCTGAACAGCCAACATCACCATACCACCGACAGCCAAAACTGTTCATGCACAGCGCTCCCAAAAACTTTTCCGTCTGGATGAACGCCCTATCAGCCCAAAATGAGGTGGATGCACTTGCAGACCTTCAAGAAGTACCGTAATTTGTGAATGTTCCCTACTTGTGTAGGGAGTGCAGTGATATGCTTTCCTTATTTGGAGTCTAGAGAGGTTTACTTGTCCGCTAAGCGTATTGGGAGCTTTGGGGCAAGATGAGATCCAGTATGGAAAATTCCATTGAGTTTTCGTCGCAAATTCTCGTGTTTATAGAAAGAAAGCAAAATGCAGTGGAAATTTTTCACTCGCCCACCACGCACGGCCACTACTACTACTCATGATTTCTAACATCTAAGCAGGATAACAAAGGCAACTTTATGCGACCGTCAGAGAAACCGTAACAAAGTATAAGCCGACATGATGGTGATAATGTCATGGAAATCTATTGAATCAAAAAATTAAGCCTTTAACTTAACTTAAATAGTACATACTACTTAAATTATTTGCTTCCTTTTTGAAAGGATTTAAAATAAATTATTTGAATCATAGGTATACTGAGTAAGTTGGAAATTAAAATACAAAATGTATGGGTTTATATAACACCGAATTTCAATGGTTTTAGCTAACTACACCTCTTCAACTGCTCCAGTTTCATTTTAAGCTGCGCATTTTGCTCTGTCAAGTCGCGAATCATTTCTCCGTTTGCTTGTACACTGTCCTCAAGTTCGGTAATTAATATCCGGTTGTACTTGGTTCATGCCTCTTATGTTATATGAATACAAGAATTTTTTTAATACTGTTAATTAAAAGTTCACCGATATAGTGCTACTACTAATTATGTACTCATTACACAAATAGGTTGTTTTAAGCACAGTCCTGATAATGCTGCATTCTCAGTTTACGCAAGTATTACCCCACTCATTGTCCCCGACAATGACATTCGATCTGAGATGTGGCCTCAAATTTTGAAAGAAGCACAATTCTTTTTGAATTATTAATTGTTCATAAAATAATTACGCCCTTACTCATTGTTCATCAATCAGTGGGTGATGCAAAAATTTATGGAAAAGGTGTTCACAAGCTGTGGTTATAATCAAACAGGGTCATCAGCAGTATTTACTTCCTCCTCCTCCACCAACCACGTCTCCTATGGACGCCGAGGGTCGCTAAGATTTTCCAAGCATTTGGAACATTCGAACATGACACCTACTTTACTAAATTGACAATAAAATATGTTTTATACGACTTCAATTGACTATTGACTAGATAGGGCCAGATATGCTACTGCGATGCCCCATGTATACATGATTGAAAATGTACAACCATGTCTCAAGTATAGAATGAACAAAAAACTTCAACATAGGGAACAAGTAATATTTTATTGAAATCAGAGAAGAAACCACTATAGAGTACATAATTTGTAAATAATTGCTAATTTAATCAATAATTAATGGTAAGTTATCCATTACAATCAATGCAAAGAGAAAACTTTGTTCAGTACAGCTAAATAATCTGTAGAGTAAACAATATTTAGACATGCTAGTCAAGCACTCTCGATCGTATAGTACAATACATAATATATAAACTAGCAACATCGTATCTGCCTCTTAGGTAACCATACAATCAATTTTATACGTAACAGTAAAAGATACTATAATAATAATAAGTGATGTACTTGGAATTAAAATGCACTTCGCTAAAAACTCCAAAATACTTGACATTTATAGAGAGAAACAAACATGCAAAGTTAATCAGAAGGAATCAAAGTTAGAATAATCTAGTAATTTAAAGGGTAACATAGATAAAAGCATAATAGGTATTATTACATTACTTTTTCAAAGTAGAAGGATACGATTAAATAGCCAACAGAAGCACAGAGTGGACATTATAAACCCGAATCACATCTTGTAAATTGTAAGCTGAGTGTCTCTATTACTAGTTGATGTTGAATTATTAAGATTTAGTTGAAAATAGAAATGAAACAATTATAGCCGTTTATTTTATTGAAATGATCCCATCCCAGTTGCAAAAAGGACTTTTCCCTTCTTGCTCTTTTTCCTTTTATTGCCGGATGATGGTGGCGACTGAACTCCTGCTTCTCCGTCTTTCTCTTTTTTATGCAATTCCAGATCAGCCATGGCTCTTTCGATAGCATCTGAAACACTAGCACGATAATTGGGCACCGGCACATAATCCTCTCCATCGTTTTCACTGTCCGAATGACGATTATGAGTTACAACACTGGATTTTGCTGTAGTAATATTTGACCCCCAAGCACCCTGCCCAGGTAACGGAAAAGTTGGACTCTTCTTTAATGGTGCTTTACCTGCAATCTAAATAAAAACAAAATGAATATTTTCAAAATCCTGTTACTCATGTTACGGCTAATGTTTGTAGTGTCATAGATGGATAAATATATACCTGTGCGAATGAGGAAGCAATAGAGCTCACATGACTCTCAAATGATAAAGATTCATCAGAATGCTGTTCTACTGCAGTGTTCACTGGGTCTTCCAATAACTGTTCTGGGAACTCGGACAACCCTATTGTCGGTTCGAAAACGTTCGATCCAAATGCTGGAAATTCCTTGGGGGAAGAAATCTTAAAAGATAGCATGTCATATTTTAGTTATCAATTAAACAGAAAATTATGGAGCTTTCAACCGGATAAAAATATATCTGACTTTGAACTTCTGGTTATGTATACCTGCGGAAGGTGCCGAAACTTATTGAATTCAGAACTCTCTCGCTCACGCAGCTTCCTCTCTAAATTTTTTTCTTCCTTTGCCCGTTTCTTGCGACGTTGTTCACGCTGGCTGATTTGAGACGCAAAGTCCGCATAAATATCTGGACTTATTCCCCATTCGTTCATGCTAACCTCAACAAGGTCGAATGGAGCATTCTTCGGTAAATGCCGTAAAAACTTCATTTTCTTTCGAAGTTCATCAGTAGCAGATTTTGACTCTACGTCAATAACCTCAAAGGTTAGAACCTGAGGCCACTTTTCAGGGTCAGAGCCAAGCTCCCTCCAAAGCATTGCCATGTTTAGGGGATGGAGGAACACGTTACGTCCATCGTTAACTAATATCACAAAACAGAAAATGTTGATGCTCCTGTCATACCAGACTTCAATCACACACACACCATTCTCAATGCATACATACTCTGATAGAAATAACAGTCGCCTTGGGCGTCAACTTGGTGTTGTGCTAAGTTTGAATCGCCATGACCACAACTGGAGTTGCTGCTAACACTATCATTCCGAGTTTTTTGCTTCCTTACGGCATTCACATCCTTAAATTAAAGATTGTAACTGATAATTGCACAGTAAAATGGTTGCATGCAAGTATGAACAATGAAATACTGTTCGTGAATTAAAATTGGAAACTTAATACGTTGGCAGAAATACTTACAGAACTTTCTTCAACAGATGCTGATACGGCAGGTATATTTCCGCCGGATGAAATAATCACATCCGGTGATAACAATCCATTAGATGGAATTTCAACGTTTTTAGTGAGTTGCGACTGCCATTCAGCCAGGGACACTTCCCGATTGTTTAACTCTTCCAGTGCCTCTTGAATAAAACAGACCTCAGGAGCATCAGGTTCTGATGCATATACGCTATCCAATTCGACACGTTCATTGTAAAGCACGGTTGAAATTATCTAACAAAAACAATGTTGACAAAACGATCAAGACTCGATTGTAAAACAATTTGTTTGTGTACAAACTTGGTTACTAAAACACTCACCGTCTCGGGAACGACTTGGAGTATTTTGCAAAATCGTGATTCCCAACCAGCATGCTTTTCCACAGGATATGCAACTAAAGAATCTTTCATTCTCACCATTAGTTGCATATCAATCTTCGATCCGTTTTGCACACCTTCTTGCGACAGAAGAGACACACTAAGAACAAGAAAATATATATATTGAATCTAGTAAAATATGTGAAGGATTTAAGATTTTAAAAGTCGCTTAGAAACATGAGTAACAAGACACACCTCTTTAAATCCTTCCTGGATACAGGCTCATAGCATATAGGACATGTTCTCACTTTGTTATCAGAAAGAGCCAAGTAATGTAAGAAGCATGACCAGCAGTAAATGTGGCCACATTTGGTGATTTTAGCAGCCACCGGAAAATCCAAACAAATCGGACATTTCGGGGTTTCCCCATCAATACGAATCCGCTGTTGAAGAAGACACACCATTTATGTTTTTTCGGGGTTGACTTTAAGTAACAATTATAGATTTAGTTTAGGTCAAGGATAACTTACAACATGCTCAATTAGATCCCAATTCACCAACAAATTTGGATCTGCCAAATAAACCGTGTAATCCTCACCCATCCGAACAAGAAATTGACAACTATAAGAAATTAAGATATTTCATTGGTGTATTTGAATTCATGGAACGGAATAAACAGTACATACATAATGAAATAGCAGGCTTACTTTGCCAACAAATAATCTTTCGCATATTTTGCGCGATTTGGGCCTCCAAAATGTTGATATCGCAAAGGTCCTCCACCGGGAGGGTGCGATCGTCCATGTGCATATAGCTGAGAGTAGCCTTGATGCCTACTTTCTCTTGGGGCAAAATGAAATCCCCATAAATCATCAAAGTTTTGTTTTTTACCACCTGGAACATGAATAGATCCAGCTTCCGGTTCGTCTTTCCGATTGGCTACCTGTGAATGATTAAAAATAACATTTGGTTAGGATACCCATATATTCATATTGACTGCCTTAATAAAAAGCTCGCTTTAGTTACACCGCACTAACCGATTCGGAGGTAGACGAACCACCTCTGGGTCTCCCCCGTTTATCAACATATCCCCTTCCTTTAGGAAAAGTTGGTTTATTGCGATAGGAATCATTGCGGAAATTTGTGTTTCCAGTAGGATGCCCCCTGTTGCGAGAGGGAGTTTTTTGTTGCACTTTTGACACCTGAGATCCCGAAGTTCCATCTGCGAATTAACAGCAAAGCATGAAATTTTAACCGTTTATATTACGTTATTCAGCATTTTGTAGCCCGTCTCCACTAATCTAATTTGTTACCTTGTCTATTAAACGAAGCAGCCTTTAAAGAACTATCGAGTGTAACTGGCTTGTTGGAATTGGCTGCAAAAGTTGAAGGAAATGAACCTTTCTTGTCCATCTTGATAAATTTGTGTTTTTCGGGATCGTCGGTCATGAAACGTTTCAGGAACAATCACTGAAAGCGAGTGTTGCCCGTTGCAAACGGGGGTCACACACCGCAGCTGTAGAAACTTCATATTTAAAATTTAACAGTAGGCCATGATTTCCCAGTACAATAAAAAATATATCTTTTCTTTTATAAGTGGAGTTGAAGAGAGGGAAGACGACGAAAGTGAGTAAACTGCTGTCCCCAGGACGTCCCCAGAATCCGTTACAGTTTACAATAAAATTCTTTGATGCTCTGTTTATCTATCTGCTCTCCTAAAACCATAAAAAACACATTTTAAATAATTATTACAAATTTCTTATTTGACACATTACCGAATTCCTAAAAGATCATAAAAATACCAACTTTCATATTTGCAAAATGCTTCATACCAAAAACTAGAGAATCCCGCTGTGCTAAAGAAAGTAGAGCAGCCTTTATAGGCCACACACGTCTGCTATCACACTTGTTAGTGAGATAACAAATGAGACACTATCCAAATTAATCCAACTCAATTTCTACAGTTACTGACTGTAGAAATATCTGTTTTAAAACGCCAGTTGCTTCGAGTCAAATGTTCACTTATTAAAGCACTTCAATACTTTCACAACAACTAGTTAACTCGTGTTTATTCTGTAAACACGAGCCAGGAAATTACTGGCAAAATATTCGCTAACTTTATTGACTCTTGTTTGTTCTGTGCAACCACAAAACAAGCTATTAATGACCAGCAATTTTACTAGTAGCAGTGGACAATCACTAAATTACTTTCTCGCAATTTTTTGTTTAAAACTTTAGTTCTAAATGTTTTTCAGTTTGTTTATCAGTCTCGGCAAGATTTGACTGTGATATATACTGGCAGTTAACACGATTAGTAATTAAAGTTTAATGATCACCAGATTAACTATAATTTAAATCTAATGAGCTATATCAAGCACAATAGTTTTTTAATGAGAGTGCAATTTCAACTTTCACTACTTTTTGAATCATCAACGCAGAACTTAACACCGACGAAGATTGCGTGAAATACCTACTTGTGTGGTATTTAAATATTCTTAAATACAATAATAAATGCTGTCGCAGCACTAATTAATAATAATAAAAATTAACGACGGATCGCACTAATCAGAGATAAAATCTCTGCGCAGCTAGAGAAGAAGATTGGAAATCCTCATTCGTTTCAAGAAAGAGAATGGGAAGGATGGCGGAGCCCACCTGATAGATATACGCAATGTATTGCTCCCTCTGCGAAAGGGTTAAAGTCTCCTTCTACTCCCATCATTACGAAATTACTTCTATAGCTACATGTTTTACTCATAGAGAACGGACGTATATCCTCGTCTTGGGTGGTCCAATTCTACATTGCATTCATTCAAATGGACGATCGCATCAAGCAAAAAAGTGTATAGAACTAAATGGCATAGAATTACCATTACGATGTAGCAACGTGATTCAAATTCAACTCCACTTCACTTTTTTGTGAGTTAGTATGGTATACATACATAAATACAGACAGATTCAAGTGGAGTGTGGAAATACTACTACGCAATATAGTGTTCAAGTCAAAGTCAAAAATGAGTTTTGTTGCTAGTTGCTAGCAACAGAGATGAGGGGGACTCTCCGCATAAGAACATCTCGTAGAGAAACTTAAAAGGGGTTTAAAAAAAGGATTTATAAGGAATAATGAATATTGCTTTAGATGTTGCTAATTTTGAATCAAAGTTAAATAGAATTGGATTTAATCGTTGCTTGGTTTATTGCATGCTAGAAAATAGGGAAGAATAGAATTCGGGATAAATTTTCATTCAGTAGACGATGAAGGATGAAGTAACTTCAACTTTTTTTGGTTATGCAACACAGAAATTCGAAGAATCAAGCAGTGGATATGAAGATCTTTCAGGGAATCGTAAATGAAATGTCAAATGTGATTTAAACTGAAGTTACAGTATATTTAATTGCACTTTTATGCGATCATTATTTGCGCAATGCAGAATAAAACGCTATAAAGTGATTTTCTGGCTGAAATATGTAATTTCCTGATTAAGGCACTGCTCAGCACCTGCCATATTGGGGGAGGCCAGATTAGATTGTGTTTGAATAAAAGAGTACCGTAATAAAGAGATCTTGCATACATGCAACGTTCATACTATGGTGATAGCATGAATTACCCTGAATCGACTCATAGTTGCTCAAACAATGAACGTTTGTCTTCTTGCAGCTTTTGCCTTTGTTGGTATCTCTTGCTTGTTGTTTTGCATGCACAAGCATTTTTGCGAAAAATGAGGACTTGTGTGCAAAATAGTATGTTGTGAATTCATGTAGTAGTTAATTGATTTGCTTCAGACAGTTTGACTTTTTCAACATGACACTGCAAAATTTCTTTATTAAAAATACCAGTAATTAATTGATTTTTATCTATAGACTAGACTTCTCTAGACACTCGATCTCTTGACACACGTAATTAATTAGCTGTTCCAAATCATCTTTCTCCATTATTGCATTTTCAACTGTGGCAGCAATTCTTATGCAGTTTCTATAGCTGAGTACCATGAATCCAGCACCTGTTTCCAAAAATCAAAATTTACTTGGAATTACAACTCGTTTTTAACAAGACCATATAAAACGCGTATTCTTTTTTGAGGCATAATAGATACCTGCAACACCATTCAATGCACCAGCGATAAAATCTGTGCTCAGTCCCCTTCTTCCATTCCATTCAATTTCTTTGCCTGGCCCCGGAAAATTCGATAAGCCCAAGGGTACAGCCCGATTAGCCAAAAGTAATTTTGCAACGCTCGCTAAATGACATCCAACAAGTCTCACAGATAATACGCCGAAAAAGGGGATTGTAGATTGCTTTGCAAGTTGAAGACCTTCCTCGCACTTTCTCAGTCTCGCTACAGGGTCCATTGAAGGGTCGATGGGAAGATCAAAAATGGCAGAAGCCCTGAAAATCCATTCATAAAAATAAAATACTTAAATACTTTGACCTATGTAAACTTAAAGGTATTTTTATTTCGTAAAATATTGATTTATAAAATAAAAATCGTACGCATGGTTTGTTAGTTTTTTAGAATGACCCGGCAGAGGTAAAACTGCCATAGTTGTCAAGCTTTCCATTATTTTACTGCTTTTCCCATGTAAACTCTTAGAAACGCCTGCAGAAATGCATGAAAATATCACTCCAGTAAAACTCACTCCAAACTTGTTCTTAATCCGCTTCAGTCTATCGATGGGAATTAAAGTTGATCTGGCATACAATTGCTTCCAGCGTTTCTTCCCGTCGGGAACGTGCCAAGGTGTGTTTGGTTGAAGCACCAAGTTGCTGAATGACCCCACGTCGTACACTACTCTCTTTGCATACATAAGTAAACTTTTAGAGGCAGAATCACCATTCTCATTGGCTTTCATGGAAGCTGATGATATACTGGATTTGGACGGAGCTGCCACAGAAACCTTTTCCAGTGGCGTGCCAAAGAGACCTTCGATCACCGCATACAAAATGGAAAATCCGTCTGCCAGCCCGTGATGGAACCGCATTACAAATGCAGTCAATTTGACATCCTTCTTGCTGGCACCAAGCTCACTATTCACATAATTTTCAATTACATGTACCTCCCATGGACTTCTTCTTGGAGGAAAGGGTTTATTCAATAGCTCCTCAATTTTGGAACAAATCCATTTCTCTGATGACGCATTCGTCCCCCCTGCCGGCAGCTTATGCTTATGTAAATGGTTGCGAATGTCGAAATCATTGTCTTTATGCCAGAAGAGGAAGCCCATCCAACTTTGAATGTACTGTTGGAATTCTGGGTATGTGTTCGTGTCTAAAATCCACTTTCTTCGAATGTCTTCCTCAACCTCTGAATATGGGACATGACCTTCAATAACAAAACTGGAGACAATACAACAACGTGGCGGATAATTGTCCAGAAACTCGGTGGCAAACATTGCGCTTGTGGGAGCCACAGGCTGGCCAATCGTTTTTGAGAAAAAAAGAGGAACGATGACATTTTGGAGGATATAGCGATACACGTAAATGGGCAGACTGACCACCACAAGAACTAGGAATCCTATAGAAACCACTAACCCATTAATATAGGTTATTAAAGTGACCAACATTTTACCAAATAAAACTTCCTGGCTTAATTTTAGAATAAAAAGTGGACTAGTACATTATGGAGTAAACGATATAGACTGTCGTCTCGACTAAAAATGCAAGCGTATACGAAAGTTCCTATGAGAAATATCAAGGCTGTTCATGATGAAATGATGATTATTTATAGGTTTTTGTGTCCATGCAAGGTTTAATCTATGACATGTATGGCACACAGATACATTATGATTACGGTGATAATAATAAACAGTAGTATAGATAATGCGATTTAATTAATTTGATGCAAAGTCACGCGATGGGTTTTCATTCTTCCAAAATCCAAAGGTGGCTGAGCAGGACAACAGGACAAGACTGTAGTCTGTGGTCCATAGTAAACTCAACGTAAAATTTTGGACGACGATGTTGACAGCGCATGAAGCTTATCTATTTCGTCACACACAAAGGTTATCAGTTGGTTCACGTCTTCTCGCACCATGATCGCATTTTCTGCAGATACAGCTATGCGTATGTAGCCGCGGTAACTGAGTACCATGAATCCAACACCTGAAAAAATAACATGTTTAAATTTTATTATTAATTATTAGTGAGATAAGAGGATATTTATATTCTTTTATACCCGCAACTCCTGAAACTGCTCCTGCAACAAAGTCTGCTGTCAGTCCTTTTTTCCCATTGAGACAAAATATTTCCTTTCCAGGCCCTGGAAAATTGGATAAGCCCATGGGAATCAAGCTGTTGTAGAGAAACTTTCTCGCGACATGTGCCAAATGGGAGCCGATTAGTTGGGCGTATATTACTCCAAAATGGGGCAATGTTGACCTCTTGGCCTCCTGTAATCTCTGTTCGCATTCGATCAATCTCTCCATCGAGTTCAGTTGAGGACTCGTTGGTAGATCAAAGATTGCTGCTGTCACATGATTTCTAAATCTTTTAGGGTGTCCGGACAACGGCAGAGGAGATAAGGCTGTCATGCTTTCAACACCTTCATGCCCAGTTTCCTTTAAACTTCTCTGGACGCCTGCCGACAAGCAGGACAGTAGAGTTCCTGTCAGACTAATCCCAAATACGTTTTTGATATCCTTCAGCTTCTGAATTGGGATGAGCTCCGACCTGCCATAAAGTTGCTTCCATTTTTTCCTACGATCAGATACATGCCATGGCGTAGGTTTTCTGTTGGACAATTTGCTTGAAAACATTCCAATATCGTAGGCCAGTTTCCATGGAAATTTCAAAAGCGTCATCAATGAAGGTTCCTTTTGGTCAGACGAATTTGTCGATTCCTGTGCTGTGGCAATTGATAATTCCGAAATTGGCACGTCAAATAGACCCTCAAGTACTGCGTAAAGCAGAGAAAAGCCGTCTGCGAGACTATGATGAAATCTTAAAATGAACGCCGTCATTTCCTCCAATGAAGCATCGCTGTTGTTGTTATTATCTCCATCCAGCAGTTTTGAATTTTTATAGTTTTCCACGACATGGATCTCCCATGGACTTTGTTCTCTTGGAAATGGTTTGTTCAAAAGCTCTTCCATCAATGTACAAATATATTTTTCTGATGCATCATCTTCCTTCTGTTGGTCATTGATCTTCGGAATTCGGTGGAATATCAAATGATTGTCCAAACTGAACGAAGGATCCTCCCTCCAAAACATAAAACCCATCCAGTAGTCAATGAATTGTTGCAATTCTGGATATTTTCGCTCCTCCCTGTCACTGCATTCCTCATCCTTGGCGTCGATCCACTTGCTTTGGATCAGTTCACGAATTTCATGTTGTTGAATGGATCCTCCTCCGACGACAAAATTGGAAACAATGGCATTTCTTGGTGGGAAATTTCTAAGAAATTCGGTTGCAAAAATGTTTCCCAAAGCTGAAACCGGCTTGGCGATGCCTTTCTTTGAACAACAATAATCCACAAAAAAATTGGCAAGGAGCCAACGATACAAATAAATTGGTAGGCTGAGAACAATAAAAACGGAAAATATTAAAATGGCCACAAGGCCTGTAAAAAATATCTTGATTTTGTGCCAGCAAAACATTTTGCAGTACTGGAATTTTAAATATTGGAATAGTAATTATCTTTTTAATTTCTTCATTATTATTTATTTGTGAAGACAAAAATGTTGTTTCAAAAAAATAAAACTCATCAAGAAACGAATTGGTACTCATAAAGCTTTTAGTATTACGAGACATTTTATTTAAAGACGAGGAAATATCAATTATTAAGGCTGATACTAGGTTGTGGTTTCTTTAAACGTTACTATATTTTATTGGAAGTGGTGACACATAGGATTTAACCTATTTCAAATGATTTCACAAGATAATTTCATCACGAACCATTTGTGGTTTGTAACCAATCATTATCATTACCAGTTCTAGACAATTGGAAAAAACGATTACAAGTCATTCGTGAGTGACAAAAGAGTTCAAAGTTTAAATTGATACGGTATTTTGAAGAAGATTAAATAACTTCATGACAGTAAAGCAAACTTAAAATCGACAGGAAACTTTTATGAGTGGTGATTGAACAACGACTGAAGAGACTGGGATCGAAATCAAGCCTATTTATATTAAATCTAGTGCAGTCAACAAAATTGGCATATTGCCAGCGCAAACTTTTTTAAAAATTTTGCATTGTTCTAGGCTGCAAAATACGATAATTATCTATTATTTTCAATTTCTATGAATCAATTAAGTATGAAAACAATGGATAAAATTCATTTCATGGGTAAAAGTAGGTATTTACGCATTGTGTTGCAGTACAAATGGTAATAAACTTCTTGCTGTTTAAACTAAACTTATCTTAGGCATTAGTAATTTGGACAAAGTTGTACACAGACAACAAAATCCTTCATCAACAAAGTCATCAAAGTGTTTTCCGTCTCCCTCCATGAATTTTAGCTATCTCTACGGACGTTTCTGTTGCCTAGAACGACTATTTTTTGTCCACTCCTTTTCCCCTCCAATTCTTCACGGAGGATGGTGCTGTGTGTTCTCCAAACTAGACGAAAGTTGAATCCCCGTTGAGTTGATTCTCAATATTGCAGTTACAACTTCCATTCAAACAAATAAAAACTAATGTTCATCTTGTCCAGAGTTTTTCCATACTACGCTTGATCTAGTTGGCAGTCAAGAAATAAGAGAGGGCAAGTATGAAGCAATATACTACCTTATTTGTACTATTTGAAGAATACATGATGACATGTCCGGAGGGATGTTGACAGAATTGACAGAAGTATATCTTTACGTGTCACGTAACCTCATATACTTAGTTTTTTTCACAGTTTTCCGACCATTTTCTTGAAACGAGTGACCACTTGAGAATATTTTCAAATTGCTCTGTAAACTTTTTCCCGAAATATTTCCAATATATTCGAAACAAATCAAGACATTTAATTTCTACTGGGACCATTACCATTATTGTTGATTTGTGCAGTGTTCATTAGAAAAGTTTCAATTTGAAAGCTCCAGGAGGACCTCACTCATTCAATAGTTTCTTGATGAACATGAGGAATAATTTTCCAAAATTGTTGGACTCTATAAAAGTTGTTTTTACAGCGTATCTTTTCCTTTTTATTTATTTTTTAGTCATTCATTATAATTTATTACAATACTGATCATTCATTTTATTGTGGTTGTTAGTTTATCCATGTGTCTATACGTATATATTACATGTATGTAATTTTTATGGTATGGCGTTTTTATCGAGATTATCGTAAAATGCTTACCTATTTAATATGTATGTTGATGTAAGCTTAGACATTTTATTGTGTTACATTCATTGTTAATTATGTTCCATATTATTTATATGTCCATCATTAATACAACCATTTTCAATCAAAATGTACCAAACCTGACATACTGAAATGTACATGTATCTGTAGACTTTATAATCATACTTTAAACTCGTAAAATGCATTAATTATCCTCTTTCTCAGAATCCTCTGGCTATTTTGTAGTAGTAAATTTACATTAAAACAAATGAATCTGTTTCAGTGCTCATGTAATTTACTTGTGGGACAGTGTTAACAGCATGAGAAATTCTATGCTTGTTTTTCTCTTAACTCTTAACCAAATTTTTAAAAGTAACTGCATTAATCATGTATCAAGGTGGTGGCAGACAGACAAGTATGTAGGTAGGTATGTATTTTATTTGTTATGATGACAACGCATAAAGCTATATAGTCCAAACTTAAATTCTTAAATATTATGATGTATCATACATATGAATGAGTCATCGTTTTTTTGTGCTTCATATTTCTCCTCAGCAGCCGATATGACATTGATGACATGTGACGGAATTTATTTTTTGGTATCGTATTTCCTACAATCTGCGGTGATGGTGATATGACATAATTACATTTCTTTCTGTGAAAAGTATATCATAACAACAGCATTGCCTATAATATGTACATTTCCAGCAGTAAATTATTGTTATTAACATTACATAACATTAAATAGCATCGTTCATTTCTCCTTCCATCCATCATCCTCCTCATCACAGTTGCATGTCTAACAACAACATCAACAATGACATCAACAACAATAAATATAGTCACACTATATGGGCTACTAGCACACCATTAATATTTGGTATACAAATTTTTAATAACATACATTCACTATCATTAATTATACTTATTTATTTATTAGAGCCACTACAATCACGCACACTCAAAAACTCTACTTCCGTCCGTCTGCGAGGAAACGGGGAAAATCAAAAGAAACGCGTTGTGTGCACAGTAAATCGAGTGGTAGTGAGTGGCATGTCGTGGCGTGACATTGTGAACATTATGTTTCTGGCTAATGTATGTACAATTTTATGTGTTTATATGCTGATGTGACAAGTGACCAACAACCTCTTTTTAATAAAATATATTTGCAATTAATAGGAAATGAAATTCAGCCTACCAATTTCACACATCAAATATTTATTTCAAGTTTTTTACACTCTGGTTTGAGCTAGGACGAATAATAATATCGAGCCTGATAACTTTGGAAAGCAAAAGGCTTGAGTGTACCTATCAGAAAGTGTGCTCTGGGTTAAAGCTTTCATTTCATGGTTCTTAGTGAATTATTAAATATTGATAAGCTAACGGGAACTATATTCTATCTATACATATCGGCTGCTTGTGTATATCTCTATCTCTGACATACATTTTCTCAGAAGATTGAGCGAGTCTAAAATACAGTAGTAACAACTTAACATTGAACATGACATACATATTGCAGAAACGAATTCATCACTTTTAATACTAACTCTGATTGTAATTTTAAGTTTTCATTAGATTCTTGCTGTATTGCTGGAAGTTTGTTAAATATTTCAAAAGACTTTACACACTTAATACAAAATTGTTAATGCATATTATGATTATTGGTTGATAAATTAACATTACATTATGTATATATTTTGGCCTGATTCATGACAATCTTCTCAAAACGAGTGGCGTCTGCTTAAAAAATAAAAATTTACATTGTAAATATTAATCAACGTTAACGTTACATCTTAGCTTGTACCCTTTGGAAAACAAAGGGATCATATCTTGACCATCTCCATCTCCACATATTACATTATTTTTCTTTGTATATCATGAAGAAAACTGTCACAACTGCTAAAAATCGCGAATAGTGACAATATTTTTAAATTTTACGTATAAGTACCCCTTACTGGCTCTCGTAATAATATGTCGTGTTTTTGTTTGGAAACATTTGCTGTCGCGTGATACCCCAAAAGCGTAGAATATTGACTGAAGTGTGAACGCAGATAGGGAGTGACTGATGACACACAATATTGGAAACGATTTCCTCCTAGCCGTCGGCATCATCGTCATGTTTATATTGTTCCAACTTCCGCATTTCCCTTTTGAGTTGGTAGGTAGCAAACACCCAGATCATAATAATATTGCTATCGTGACGTTTCACTCTAGTTTATCATGATATTAAACATTATTACACATGTTCACCTAACTTTACAATTATTGTTGCATTACTTGTAATTTTTCGTCTAAGAGTAATAATTAAGTATTAATATTACACAAGTTAACCATAACCACCTACAAAAGTTCCTATTTCTTTAGCCGCTAACGTTAAGGTTGATTCTTCCACGTATTTGCTGAAAAGAGGCATAAAAGATTGCATTTAAAACATACAACTTTCATTGATCCAGAATATCAATATTGTTAATATGAAACATTATTTAACTTTAAAAAAATACAGTTGAAACATGACAGTCAGGTCAGGCAGAAATGTCTACAAAGTTGTATCTACACACTACTAACTATTCTTACGCTTGCATCATGATGAGCCGTGACAAAGTAGCTGTTTTTAGAGATAGAAAGTATGTGCGCCATAATTCCTCTAGTACAACTTTGTTCTTGTCCTCTTTGTACTTTTTCCGCTTGATTATCAAGATACGACACACTTGCAAATCCGATTATTATCAATCTATTCTCTACATACTTCCTTTTTAAAAATATTCAGTATCCTTGAGTAGATTTTTTCCCCTTGATAAAACTGAAACTGAGAGATGAGGTGTGATGTTTTTCGAAGCAAAACCCAAACGTGCTTATTTACTTATTTTTCTACTCTCTTGTTTTCTCATGCCTAAGGCCTACTTCCTCTTTTCTTTATCAATATTACACGCTTTACTTTTAACATGGTACACCATCATGAATATGTGCTTATTTTCTCAACATGGCTTTGACGCAATATGTCAACAGCAGCATCATATTTGCCTTGCATACTTGAGCATACTTTTGACATGATGATACGATGCTGATCATCATAAAAAATCATCAACATCAAATAATGTTTGCCGCTATGCATGTTTTCTTTTAAAAAAAGTAAAAGTAACAAAGATGGTTTTTCTGCGGTGAAAGCAGAAAGCGTGGTACTGCAACAACTTACTACTGCAGCATCAAATCGAGGTTAACTATGTATCTTTCATGATGTTGGTCAAAGTAAGCCAAATCTCCTGATGAGAATGTAAACATGCACGACTGAATACGGCAAATGGAGAAGGAAGAGACAAATAAAAATGGCATGAAAGGAGCCTAAAGAAGATGGTAATAGGATTTTGTATGCAAAAATGCATATATAGTGTTTGTCATTGATGCTGCTTTTGTAGCTGTATGGGTGGAATAAAGACAAAGAAATCACCAGAGAAAAGAGGGAAATTCCGGGGAGAAAAAAATTGGAACAAGAGAGAAGAAAACTACTAAAGAGCTAAAGAGTGCACAACATCACAAATATGTCTTCTTGCCTGCCTTTTGCATGGATCATCATCATCATCAACATATTGTAATATAGACAGAGTGACTGCTGAAGTGATCCCCTCCGAGTTTTTGGAGGAAGGTGGATGATGATGATGCTATGATGCTCGTGTAAAATATTCATGGGCTTTTTGAGCTCAGGCAAAAGATACACTAAAAAGTTGATACACACATGTAAGAGGAAATATGCAGATGGATGGAGGATTGAGGAGAATGAGGAAGACAATGACAAGGATGGAGGTAGAAAGGGAGAAAGAAGGATGCCCTCAAGACACAAAAAAGACAATAGAGGGAGAAAGGTGGTTGTGTGTAGACGCTTGGCTGACTGCATGACAAGAGTAGAACAAGGCATATGGAATACATTATCATGGTAAATAGGAAGTGGCAGAGGAAACATGCAACTTTATCTGTCTCCGGTGGTATGGGATGGTAGTGTGGTTGGTGCCACTTTAGTTTGTGCCGCATCTCCACCACCATACCACCACTTGATCAGGAAAAGAAGACGAAAAAAACTGGGATATGAAAAGGGATATTCGGATATTATGATTATGGAGAAGGAGGATGCTGTTAGGTTTCCCGCATCATCGGTGATAATGGGGATGATTGTGCACCGAAAAACAGCTCTGGTGGAAGTACAAGCAAGTAAAATATGCTTTAAATGTGTCAGTACGTAATAATAACAATAGCAATAATAATAGTAATGTAGAAGATTTGTTGGTTGCCTCAAGGACTGTTGTACAATATTCACGAGTATGAACAGCATTTGCACTTTGCTCCAAAAATCGTACAATACATAAATAACAGTGCGCTACAACAGTCATTTGTCATTCATTACTATTATTTAAGTTAGATGGAGAAAGGGAGGAGCAAGAGACGAACAAAGCTGCTGCTTTTATTTTCAAGTATCCTATTTGTAGAGTAATCCTGACAAGGTTGGACCTGACTGCCTGTTTGTCTAATATTTTTGAAAAAAACGAAAAGAGAGCTTACCTTTGTAGTACATATCTCTGTGCATGGTAGCTTTGCAGTGAGAGCTCTGGAAAAGGAGAAGAGAGAAAAAAAATGTATTGTTTTCATTCATCATCATTCAACCTGCTTTTATGTGAAGGTCATCACCAGAGAACGAGGAAAAATGCAAGAAAAATGAGAAAATATGTATGCAAATATGCACGAAAAATCGGCAAAATAGGACA
>JAQIXX010000076.1:0-105412 GCA_034700605.1 Willowsia nigromaculata | reverse complement strand
GCGACACGCCATATACTCGTTTATGACAAAGTTCGTGACAAGGTGGGAGGAGGTGTGAATTTTTTGCGTGACAACGTTTAGGAACAGCCCCTCACGAAGAATCCCAAATAGCCCTATCGTGCTAAATAAAGTATATGGAGCGGTATATCTATTCAGATCTATTCTATCTCCTCTAAACAACATTACGTATTTCAAACTAGAAATCTGTTTGTTTGTCCGTCCCTTTTTGTAAATAAACAGTAAGAAAATATATTTAATTTCCTTAAATCGAATTCCATTTGAAAATCATTAAAATTGTATTTATTAAGGAAGCTTTAAAGGAAAATATTTAAAGGATGTCTTGGAAGCTCCAGGGAAAGTGAATGAACCTACGCATTCCGATTTTTATGGATTTGCCGAAGCTATTTGATATTATCTTTGGTTTGAAAATTCTGTATCAGAGAATGCAATCGTGAATATTCGGTTACATGAACGACAATGAAAACTGACTTGAAATTTTAGACATAAAATTCTGTTTTTATTTCACATTAAATTTGAGTAAAACCATAGAATTATCTGTAATCTGTATACATGAATATATTGAGAATACAATAGTGCGGTCTGCTAAGAAATGCTTGAATTTACAATGAATTCAATGCGCATCCCACTCTCTCCACTAACAAAAATTTTGAATCACTCAGAAAATCAGTTACCTTGTAAATATTCCAGTATCCTAATACAATTGAGTAACTCCATAGCTTATAGGAAAGGCTTGGAACCGAAACTCAAACATTCAAAAAACAATATCATAGAATGATTCCTCGTGAAAAATAAGTAGTAGGTTGTGTGTTACGTTTTTGCGAAAAATTTGAGGTTTCCGCATTATGGGAAGTTCAATGTGCAAAATCCGAAGTTCAAAGGGCAGTGGATTTTTTCCACATTTTTCGACGGATTGAGCTGTAATTTGGCATGAATACTCCTTTCATGATTCCCCAGACGGGGTTTTTCGCAAAAAGTCGAAATTCAGATGTTTTAGGGTGATTTTTAGTTTTGCAAGGGTGCAAATTTTTATATTTTTGCAAAATTTCAGTTGCGATCACGGTTTCTAATGTAATTCAGTACGTAGAGCAACTTTTAAAAAGAAACGATACCAAAAAAATGACTAAAATTTTGTACAAAAAAATTTTTTTTGCACTATTGCACATCTAAAAATCTCCCAAAAATATCTAAATTTGCGAATTTCGACTTTTTGCGAAAAACCAGTCTGGCCAATCATGAAAGGAGTGTTCATGCCAAATTTCAGCTCAATCCGTCGAAAAATGTGGAAAAAATCCACTGCCCTTTGAAATTCGGATTTTGCACATTGAACTCCCCATAATGCAAAAACCTCAAATTTTTCGCAAAAACCTAACACACAACCTACTACTTATTTTTCACGAGGAATCATCCTATGGTATTGTTTTTTGAATTTTTGAGTTTCGGTTCCAAGCCTTTCCTATAAGCTATGGAGTTACTCACATACAATATGCACAAGAAAGAAATCCCCAAATTCTCTTAAGCATCCTTACGAAATCCTCTCATCCACACCTACTTTCTCCCATGTCATAACCATTTTTAATGGAACACGGATGAATTGTGTCATGAAGATCTGTTCTGAGGGCGGAAATTTCTCAGAACTATGTATGTATCCAAATTTATGAAGCAAGCATAGTAGAAATACTGAGTATTTTAGGTGTTTTTGACAGACTGTCACTGCCGTTTTACTAACACTGAAGTAATCCATGCAAAAAACAATCATGCTGAGCAGAGAATAGTGTTCTGTGTCCATCAAAAACAACAAATCCAGTAAATAAAGTTTCCTGTGAATTTTTTGATACAGTGGGATGTCTTTTATAATGTTAAATGTATACACGACGTGGCTAACTTTTGAATGAGTTATGTGGAATTCTGCAACAGAAATTCACTATGCAATTGGTAGCCCGTCATTTTAGTCATCATAATATCATTGTAATACTAACGTCAATCGGCATTTTTTCATAAAAGACTTTCTGGAACTTCACACAAGCGTTTTTACTTTGATACGTTTGCTGGAATAGCTCTACAAGACATTTTCAAATATTTGATGTCTTCCAGTTAAGCTGCGTGAGAAAACATATTTACCTTTAAGCTTGAATAGTTCAATTGAAAGAAATATACAATGTGGTCCATGATATATTAAAAATCTTTGATTGCAACGACATGTTTTAATAATGCATTATTAAAAGCTTCTAGATCATACATTTTCGTTTAGTAGCAAAACGACAAGCTTAGTCAAAACTTAGTATGTACCACCAGAACAAGCTTGTTTGTACTTACATTGTAGTACATGGCATGTATTTCATTTTATTAGCATGCAGCTCACAAAAAAGTCAGCTTTTATCTGCCAACCGATACCAGCCAATTTTAGAATCATAAGGAATAATTTAGTGGCGTAAGATGGTAACTAAGATATCTTTTGGGATTTACAAGCATTATTATTCCTGATATCGATTTAGTGACATAAAAATGTTCACTTCCATGTCTTTTATGACAAACTAGAAACCCGCAGATGTGTGCTAAGCACGCATCCAAATTCCAGATATTGTAATATTGAAAATGATTTTAAAAATCATAACTGTAAAATAATTGTAAATTTTAATGCGTTTCTGTCGTAGAATACGTTTCATGTTTCACCTTCATCGCTGTTGCATGTAGTTTAAAAACGCCGCCCAGCTGACTATTGTGTGTGGTAGAAAGAGTGAAGGCCAAGGACAACAAAAAGCAGGTGATGAAAACCAGATCGGAGTATACCCAATAGGGGGTCAAGCATTTTTTTGTGGTTTTCCCCTCTCAAGCATGTGTTTTTATAAAAAATGTTATGTCAGGTTGAAAAATAACAATAAACTTCGAAATTCCCAAAAACAAACCACAGTCCATATTTCATGTGCTGGTATTTCAAAAACTATGCATTTTTGGAGAAATAGTAACGGTTAAAGTTGTTTATAACTCAATTCTAAATTGATTGATACAAAACATTGCGGATTAATTGTCAGAAAAAAGTTTTGGAAGTACATATTTCATTTGCTGATATTTCTGAAAAAATTTTTGAAGGAAGTGATAGGGATAAAAGTAGTTTAGAACTAAATTTTGAGTCGACTGGTAAAAAGACAAATATAAATTTAGCGGCCCCCGTTTGATACACTCCAACCGAGGCACAGAACGACTTACCTAGACTTGTGGCTTATGATAGTTAGATTTGTAATCATTATTTGGTTCATAGTATGCTGTTGAATTCAAACCCTTTTGAAGTTATGCGTTATGCCACTATTGCTACAGGACAATTTTAGTATAAACCCAATTATAATGAAATCAATGCACGAGATTTTTCAATACTGTAGAAATCATCTATAAGTATTTTCAGACTGCATTTTCTCACCTTATTATTCATACAGAATTTACGTAAGGTTTTCATAGTTCCAATTTATGCATGGTGAATAGATGAAAGTACATTTTTAATAAAGCAATCTTATCATATTATAAAAAAAATTTGCATTCTGAGTAAAGGAAAACTATATGCACGGTAAAATCTTAGCATTTTATGGGAATATTCTTTTCCCACTTTAATAGAATTTGTTGATTTTTATAGGAGCTTTATAAACTGGAGAATACTTTTTGTCTTCCTGTGTGAGGCAACTGTCCTTGACATCGTTGTTAAAATTTGTAAGTTAGTAATATTTCTCAACAGAGCACATTGCAAAATTATTATTTTCCTGTTATGTTGACAATAGTTTTTTTTCGGAAGTTTTCGTAAGAGCTTAAGTGAATAATTCTTAAAATGTAAAGAATATGATAGCTTCCTTATTACAAATATTTCAAGAGCTGATGACAATTTTTTATGTAAATACCAACCTCATGGAAATAATGCTTGAAATCCTGACATGCTCAGCCTTGAGAACAGAGTTTTCTGATAATCTTAATTAATAAGTTAGTGCAAGGTGTGTTAAAAAATATTTCCTTAAAGAGCAGAATTACGAGATGGGTGTAATTCCCATGGAACCCTATTAGAAAGCTAATAAAATTGAAAATTGACATGGTAGCTTAAATAAATTATATTAAATATGTTCATGTATATCTCATTTTGTGAAGGGAATTTTAAAATTAAAAATTACCCCAATTTTGGTATGCTGACTTGTAGAGTCTGTTTGTCTTGGACGGAGCATTAGAAACAAGTCTGGGAGTGTTGAAGTAATCAAAATCCCGAATGCTATAGGCCCGTTCGCGAGACGTATGTCTACAAGTAATTTCTTGTTATGTATAATATTCATGCGTATTATCATAACATTCAATAGTTTAGAAAAATTGGACAGGCGATGAAAATAGGTTTCGTAAGACATCAGATTACATGTTTTCATTTCTTTGCTCCAGTAAACTCCCGATTTTCAAGGACACATTCTGGATGTATAATCAACATCATTGCAAAAGAATGTCTAAACCCAAGTTCTTGCTGACAACCGGACATTGCTAGCTTTGCAAACATCATAGAATAACAAAACAGAAAACTCCTTTTCCAAAAGTATATTTTAAAAAAATGTGTTTATACGTTTTAAATATGCAATATCTTTTCGCAGTATATCACTATAAACCACTTCATTGTTAGTGTTCATATAGCACAGTCAAAAAGTGTTGGACGTGATTTTGATGGGCACATTCAGTTATATCTAGAATAACATTTTTTTGTGTAATACTTCATATCGTCTCGTAAGACGCATTTTCAGACACTTGAAATCGGCTAAGGGAAATACATCAGACAAATGAAAAAGCGTAAGGAACAAACATCAGACACATGAAAAAGCATAAGAAATAAACATCAAACACTTGCATTTTGGGACATTTTAAATTTTTTTAGCATTGTATAGCCTTATATTTGTCCTATGTATTGCAAAAAACCGCTTGAAAATCCATTAAGAAATAAAAAAGTTATAGCAGGTACAATCTTCCATGCCTATCAGAAGAACAAATAAGAATCCTTTCTGGTTACTGTAATTTCAGGATTTGAAAAATGATTCTTGTACATAAAACTAGCTTAACTATTATATTTTACGGTATACAAGTTTGTAAAAATTATAAAAATAATTTTTTATCATCATAAAACAGCATTATTTAGAAAGCCCCAAATAACATGCATGCATTGTACAGCTCCTCCCCAAAACCATGATTTTTGCAAGTGTCTGATGTTTTTTTCTTACGCATTTTCATGTGTCTGATGTTTATTTCTTACGCTATTTCACTTGTCTGATGTATCTCCCTTAGCCATTTTCAAGTGTCTGAAAATGATTCTTACGAGACGATATGCACACCTACAATGTCAAGTGATTATCAAGTACAAAAAGTACAAATTTTGAATCTTATTAGTGTTTATGGTTGTAAATATTAGGAAGACGTGCTACTGCTTTGCCAGTTTATGTTAGTTCAAAATCAGATATGTGAACTATGTATTTATGAACCACTTTTGCTTACATTCTCTCATTTCATACTTACGAGGTTTCGTAAAATCTTACTTAATTTTCACGACAATATTCAGTTATACTACCCACAAATCTAATGAACAAACATGACATCTTCCCAGTAAGAATATATCGGCATTCATTGATTTGTTTAGGAATTCATTATAAGTAGTATTACTAATATTTTTGAGTAAGAAAACAAAGATGTTTACATCTAAAGCGGAGTTGCAAAATAAAACAAAGCCTGTTTGAAGCACAGAAAAGCCTGTAATTGTAACCCTATAAGTGGTTTCTCATTAAAGCTTGTTTGAGTAAATAACCTCTACTTTGTGTAAATAGTATTCAAATCTAATAGATTGCTTCAATGGTATTTTTATTCCCATCATGTTTTCTTTAACACACAAACAAACCGCTTAAAGTTTGTATTAAATATTCATCAAATGTAAATGAGATGCATGCTCTCCCGCGTGTATAATTCACCGTGAATGTTAACGTTACTTAGCGGTTGGCCGTGGTACAGCGTTAGCGTTTATTCAATCAATCATTAAGTGATTTTGTTAGGCATTGCTTTTCTGACATAAACACTTGATACAACAACTTATTCATGTATATTTTCACCATACCTAATGGTTAGACATATTACTTCAGGCGTCTTCACCCAACCAAACTGGAGCGTCAATGTTTTTATTGCATTACAATAGCACTTAAAAGCGTTAGATTCTATTCTAAAATTTAAATAAACTTCACGGTTCTAAGGCAAATAGAAATGTCAACTTCGTGAAGTTGACATTTCTATTTGCCTTAGAACCTCCAGCGATATCCGAGAATCATTTTACGTAAGTTTGTCCGTTACTTGTGTACAGGGGCTCCGCTACACAGTAGCCAACCGGGGAATTTCCCCGGGGCCTCAGGCCTTCAAGGTCACAGGGGGGCCTCCGATCGACGAATGAAAAGTCAACGAAATGGTTGAGATGTCAAAAATGTTTATCTAATTGGCGAATACAGTGGGTGAGACAATTTTTTCGCAAAAATGTTGTAAATTGCATACTTTATGCATTAGTGAAACAATGTAGTGTTTTTTGTGCTAAAATTTAATTTGTAGTACATATTACTGTTTGAAGTTACGAATGGTGTACACGACCCCAATCGCATTTAAAAGTTGTCAATTTGAATGCTATATAACTTTTATATCCGGATAGATGGAGAACGTCTGTCAGCGGAATCTGATTGAACTAGAGTTGGTCTTTTTGATCAAATAATCAGACCTTCACCAACGTTCTGGATTTGAAAGTTATACGATATTTTCTGTCAAAAAGTGGTGATTTTTGCTTGTTTTGGCTAATAGTTACAAAACTGTTAAGTGTACAACTCTTGAATCGTCTTTATCGAAAACTACGTGTTCTAATTGTGTGGACTCGACACAACATTTGTGCGAATTCAATAGTCGGAAAAAAGACAATATGAAGCAATTATTGCCAAATGTACACATGCAAGGGAAACAATGTGCAATGGTAAACTTCTAATATTTCAATATGTATCCAGTAAGGAATTACATCAATTTTTTTTCCTTTCTAAGATTTAATATGTTAGTGGTAGGGGCCTCCAAATTTAAATTCCCAGGGGTCCAAAATTCATAGCGGAGCCTCTGTTCATAAGTTTTAGTTTACCATTTCAAAGCTTGAGTCGGCTACGTCTCTTTATTTGTCACAAACAGCAATAATAGCGTAATTGTATTTGTGATCCGTTGATGTGCTGTTGTTGATGCAACAATGGAGTTGCACTACTTTGAATTTTACGGTGTTTGGCTTGGTTTGAGGATCATTATTACATGAGAATCCATTACCCCAAGTAAAAAGTATCCAATTACACAGGACGACTTGAGTCAGTACTCACACCTTTGAAGAAGCGCAGAGTGCACAGCGACAGAAAATATTCAACCAAGTGACAGCCATACCTCATCATTGCGCGTATAAAAAGGTTCTGTATGCTACCCTCTTTCCTTAGAAAAATTTTGGTGACTAATGTTTGGTCGACTTATTTGGTTTTTCAAAGTATGCACATATTACGCACTTAAAATAAGTACGTAGGTACGTAATAGTATCATTGTTTAACTTTATCTTAAAGCTCTACAAGCTTTTGTTTGGTCTAACAAGAGTTCAGGGTCGAGCTGAAAATTTGATGCCGCCCTTATAGTTCCGTGTGTATATTTCTCTCCTCGTCTCCCTTTCTTCATGTAGAAATGTTCCTCTCAGTTAGTGACGTACATCGTTTTTATGTTACAGTGCATGGTAAATATTGTGCACTCGGATTTCTTTTCTAATCCTACCCCCAAACATGAAAACCAATAATGCATTAATCCTAATGCCACCACCACCACCACTCGTCAGCAAGACTAAGTGTATCCAATACATTATGGGAAGTGTCGTGTTATTTGTATGATTCCTCCTGCATTAATGGATTTCGTTGTTTGAGGAATGACTTTGTATTCAATGTCTTCCTTCACCGGCTTCAATATGTTCACGCGTGTGAGGACAAACACATTTTTGTTTATTCCATGCGTGTCGCAGGGATGTCGAGTCGATTAGGATGATTATGATGAACATATTGGCGGTAATTATTAACATTATTACCACTTTTGTGATATTGCAATTCAATGTCAATGTCTCAAGAGTTGTTAAAGCACACGCAACAACGCCATAGGATCCTGCTATCAAAATAATGTCTAATGTTTACGAATCAAAATACAACCAGCACACCTACACTTTTGCTTTCCTATTATTTCATGGCCAGTAATTTATTATATGATCATTGTCACGCAGATATGCATGCAGTTATTTGCCAATTACTCATCTGCCTATCAGCATTTTCCATTTGTGGTACATGTAATATATCATGTTTTACAAAGACAAAATCTCATTAAAATTACAACTTACATCATCAAAACTATATTTTACTTTGTTACTTCCAATTACAAGTGAATACTCTGCATTACCAAAACACAAATTTTGATGATTGAGTATACATGGCAGGATGCGAAGTAAATGGTAAAATGAGATGTGATGATGTTACGTTGGGTTAGCAGTGGGAATATGGCAAGTGAAAAAAACACGGGATGAGATGTGATGTTGATGAGTGGTGGTGGTGCATGGGAAAACAAACTGATTCCATTGAAATGCACCTTTCCAAGGACTTTTTATCAAGTTCGAACAACTGGAAGCTTAATGTAATACTAGGTATGCAAACACTGAGAGGTATGTTTCATTTGGTTTACATATTCATGATTCGCATATGAGAGCTATATCATATATCATGTCATATTAGAACATTACTGTTATATTGGCAATTTTATTGCTTACCTATACGCATGTATGCAGGAGATACATGCATATACCTATGTATGTATAAATTTCTCGTGGTGATTACATGGATATTTCATTACCAAGAAGAACTTAATTTATTTTCCCCTCTCCATCAAAACTCGCACAGAAATAGTGAATAGAACGACGCACGTGAGTCATCCATCCATCCGATTATAATCACAATCGCGTTTCTGTCTAACTTGCTGGGGTTCTAGCTCAATGGTGATAAATATACATATTTAATATCTAAAACAAAAGCTCTCGGTGATGTGTTAAAGCAACCGAGTTTTCCATCAACTCTAAATGTAGATGATCTTTTGTGTTTACTATGTTATTAGCATGTTGAAAATAAGTAGTCTTTAGTGGTCTTGTTTTTATATTTTCTTTTTATTCCTAGCTGGCTGAGTTACGAGTAAAACTAAATTTATAGGTACTTACTTCATAGGTAAAGGAAAAATGCAAGAAAAAACACTTACAAGAGGCAATATAACATGCAATTTGTGGGTTGCGTGAAACCTGCTGTTTCTCTCTGGGTATTATGTTGAGGTAGTTTTTTTACCATTCCAATCAAAATTATCTCAGCAACCTAGAACCAGAGCTGAGGCTTCATTTTTCCAACTTGACTTAAATCTTTCTAGACACACAATTAATTTTATGGATTACAAAATGTGTTTGGGTATCAACTGTGTTAGTATTAGGATACAAAAAAATGGTTCTCACACCAAATTAATACCTTCTCATTTACTCCTAGAGCAATGCAAAAGTACTAATCACTGGTATTTTCATTATTCTGACTATATTCGCAAATTCGTTCCTTTTATTCCATTAATCTGTTTTCTTTGTATCTTTCAGATTGAAAGCAATCTGAGTATTAGTCAAGCTCACGATAGTAGGTACACGGTAGTGTTGTTCCCTAAAATCAAGTTTTTAACAAACAAAAGTAAATCATGTGTGTTCATCTTCCCCTTTTGATTTTCTTTGAAGCAATTCATTGAAGTAAACCATTTTGTGTACAGAATATTGTACGACCAACCAGGTAAATTTGCGTCCTATAATTTGGCTTTTACGATCTCCCTTTTTTGCCGTAAAAGAAAACAAAAGTAGGTAAATAACATGAATGATCATATCACAAGCACTTAATTTTCATAATTCATCACAATTTTGAACCTCAGCATAGATGCTCGCTGCTTGATATCTATCAATTATCAGTACAACTAGTAATCTTTTCGAGGATAACAAGCAATCTGCAGTTTTGAAAATCAACGTAACAGCGTAGGAGCTTTCAGCAGTACTTTTCACCGGTCATTAAGTCAAATAAACGAAGACTCTTCTGGTTTATTGACCGAATAATTCCTCCCACTCCACTCTAGATACTAAATGATTTTGCCTGCTTTTCCTTTCCCTCTTGAATTTGCTACTGTGTACGTAATTTCATCTTGTGTTTTGTGACCGTATTTTACAGACTCGTGCCTTGAGTTACCATCATTTTGGGAGTTGTTGCGGAGTAAGAGCAAACAAGCCAGTCGTCGCAAACACTTTAGATCTTACATCCAATTAATTAATTGTTCTAGTTGTTGCTGTTTTTATGGCTCACGACGTGCACAGCATTTTAATACACTTTTTAGAAGAACACGTTCATAATATTTTGCTTTGTGTACTCCACTCAAAGCATTCTACTACCACCCATGTTCCTTTAATGCAAAAACAAAAAAAAGTTAATCAGTTTTCCTTAATGGAATAGCATGATGTGGTAATATAGTCGCACTCCCAAATTTCTAGTAGGTGTACATACACACTATATACAGTCAGCTATTTAAAACCAATGAGAAACTTTACTACGTATTCCAGTTGACTGCACGTGTTAATTCAACGTGAAGTCATAAAGTTCAAAGAGCACTACCATCATCAAATCAAAAAACAACGGAATTAAAGACGCTTTGCTAAATGTAATGATGAAAGAAAAAGCAACAGTGTAACAAACAAAAACGACTGACTCAAGCACCAGAAATGGAGCTCGCTCATTTTAGTTACTGAGGCTGGCAGTTGATGTAAAGTCAGGGTTTGAATGATTATTATGAGAGAGTAATTGGCAAGCAAACACCAAAAGTACCCTGTTAAAATTTTTGCAGTTAATGAAAATATATATTAATTATTAGCATCTGCATCTTGTATTAAAACCTTGAATAAGGAAGCGCAACTTTGCAAACCACCGCTACTGCAATGAAAATAGATAAAAACCAGAAAGGATAATTTAAAATTCAACTTAAATTTATGGACTAACTTTAGGGGGTGGCATGGCATGCGGATAAACACTTTTGCAAGGCAACTGCACAATATTAGTTTGTGTGACGATGGTAAGAAAAGTCAAGCCAGCTTCATTAAACGAAAAATGAACGAAGTGCTGTTATTTTGAACTAAGAAACCAAAATGTTTTGCAGCAATATTTCATGCTCGAGACTTGCTCATGTTACAATTATGTTGCTGCTGAATTTTGAATGAAAATTAAGTGCTGCTAAAACATTCGTGATCATAGATGAAATACACGAGTCTGTAGTATGCACTAATGGAGACCTTGCATAACTGTGAAAATTAAAAGTGCTAGCATGTGAAGTGTTAATAAACAAATGAATTTTTCTCCAACGGGTCAGTGAGCTATCGTGCGTAGAGGATTGGTATGCTTACGCACATGTCGCTCTCTGTAAACAATGTAATGCTGCAAAGTAACTTTGCTGCTGTAATCTAATGAATTACATCAGCATGCAGTAACTATCTTTCCGTACTTTTATCAGCCTCCAGCAGTTTTTATAGTTTGACTTTTCCTCCTTCCTTCCTCCCTCCCGGAGAAAAATCCGGCTCTGGCAATAACGGGCTCACTGCAAAGGCACCAGAGCTAGTCTGAAGGAAAAGAGACTACTGCATAAAGGCAGTGTTTCTTTTTCTAAATGTTAAATGTAGCAAATATCTAGACAGCGGGCAATGTATGGCGACATCCAAACTGAAACATGAAACTCCTACTGAGGCTGATCTATGAACTTAAACATGATGCATGGAAGTGATACAAGGAGAGCAAGTAGACTGTCGGTGCTTGCATTTAGTTCACCTCAGAGAGCGACAAACTCGTACAATTTTTCTTTTCAGAACGTTTCCTTCCAGAAAGTGAGATATATTTTCGAAGCAAGTCAAGCTTCAATTGGACAAGTCCTTTTTAGCTAGTCTGGCAACGCTACAAGGCTTTTCTGATCAAGATGATTTGATGATACAAGTAACAACTTTATCACTTTTATTTTTTCAGATGCATTCTTTCTACAGACAGACAGATGTACGGATAAAAGGAAGATTTTATGTGTATTGAGCTATTCAAATGTACTATACTTAGACTCCTCACATCATACCATTTTTATAAATACAAACACGTTTTATTAGGTACAAGCCACGCACGCACAGGTTATTGCAACATTGCATGTATGTAGAATTGCAGTTGCAGCGCTTTATGTACACTCGTTTGAATCAACTACACGTATTCATGAGATGAAAACTGGATGAGCTCTGAAACTACATGGAAATCTGCTGTTTTTGTGCATTTTTAAAAGAACTTTTTTCTTACCCTGTTTTATTTTGGGAGTACAATATTATGCAAGTAGAAATGCTGACTTCGGGTAGAGATGTGATGGGGAAGGAAAAGCCATGTGAAGAGGGACAAGGGTTGACTCAGCAAAAGTAGCCAAATGGAGGAGTGGATCTCACACTTGCACATTGCTTGCACTAAAATTATATTATGGGTTCTTTCACATCATCAAGAATTGTATAACAAGACGAATCTCAAGTGTCCAGTAAAACTCTGCTGATATTTGTAAAACCCAATATAAGACTTAGCCCATAGTTGGTTTGGCTACTTTAACATACGAATATCAAACTAAAAACGACATATTTCCACAAAGGTTTCAACAGTTTTATGTTATTTCTAGCGCCTTTGGAGAAAAGAAGTGGTTCGTTGAAATATAAATAAATGTACAAAAAAATCTCAACTTGTTATTCTTAAACTTTTGCTTTTTTTCTACAAAATATTATATATTTTGTTACTTCAGCATAGACACAGGACTGTCCATGGAGGAGGTGGTGGTGGTCTACTGACAGAGCTGCTTGTTATGTTCGTAATGATGTTGGTGTAAAATGTACAGAAACCGTGATGTGAGGGGTCTTAGTCTGCTTCTGGAAAATTGAAGAAGGTCGGGAAGGGTCGAAAAAAATCTGGCGGTCGTATGGTGGTGATCCAGTAGTGATGATGGTGTTAGTATTAGCTGGTGTCGGTAGCAAGAGTGGTCTATGAAGCCACAGCAGATGACAGATGAATAACTTGAGCTAATGATTTTCTTCGAGCCCCTTTCTGCATCTTTCCTCTCCGTGGATTTTCTTCGAGTGGGGGTTATGTGTGAATATACGGACAAGATGAAAAAACATGTAAATTCAACATTGTGCTTCTAATAAGTTCTGACTGGAGTGTTAATAATTATCCACTATGGATAAACATTCAGACTCAACGTAATGTATGTTCTTGAAAATCGTATTCTATGGATCAATTTTGTATAAAAGCATGTATTATTTGATGCTTGCTGCACCTTGCTATTCATTTCAGATCAAGATAAAAATCGTTTTCCATGAATCTTCAAAGGCATAGATGAAATAATTTCAAAGGGATTCTTTATTTAGTTTATAGTAATGGATTCCTTGAATTCTCTTTCTTCTTCCATGTTTATCAGGAGTTCATCTCATATTACTTCACTCTAATTCACTCTAATACACACGAATATCGTAAAGTAAAATCATCTCACATGAAAAGTTTATATTTTTCCTGAAGATCTAAGAAAGTATTAAGTTATGTAGTACAATATGCATAAAGATTGTACATAATACATGCAGACAATATGCTAAGGTTCGCAAACCGTCTTTATAGAATGTTGATCCATAGCACAACATATAAAGATATTGTAACAACGACAATTTACATAAAAATTTGAGACGTGATGCTTCCAGTTCCTTTTATATTAAATTATAGAGACATTCTTTATTAAATTTATTGTACTTATTTCTGACTGAGAAAGTTGTAAATAAATTGATATGATTTTGTCCTCTTCTATTTTATCTACTTGCTTGAATATTAAATAAATTTCACAATTGCCCTCATTTCGTCCTTCTTACGATACTGATTCGAAAATCCTAATGCTCGTTGAACATTGTATTTTCTTAGAATTGAAATGAAAACGTTTTCTCAAATGATATCCATACATAGTTTGTCGTTTCATTTATTTCCCTTAATTTGGTTGGGTTGGATGTCAACAAATCCACATCATAATAAATAGATACACATTACGTATATCCACAACCACAACATACTTGCTGTTACCACTCGTTGAATTCAGGTCAGTTGCTTGAATTTGATGCTACATTTAGGTGTCACAACTACTACACTGCCAACATTTCGACCTGAAGAAGACACAATATGTATTTTTAAAGATGATTTGCTTAAAGAGATAGTAACATGCTAACTGCTCGGCACCCAACATGGCACTTACAAAGTGTTGATAAATTTGATGATGATTGACAGAAACATTTATTTGAAACCATCCACACATGCTTAAAGTATAAGCACCCAGTTTATGATGATATTTAGTTTATAAGCGCGCCCACTTTTCAGCCAATAACGCTACCGAAATAGTGTACTAATGTTAAATATTCCTTTATTTCAATGCAAAAGTTATGATATAGATGCTCCAAAATATTTTAAATTTGCAATCCTAACAAAAGATATGAATGTATGCGCATCATACTGTTTTGCACGACAGACTCCCCTGTGTTACTAGCTGCCTTCAATTATTTTTACTTCTTCCTTAAACAAAAATTTGCCATTGTCAGTTGTGTCGTGCCTGCGTGACATGGTGGTGCGTCTTCCCTTTACCAAAAACATGCATAATGCATTTATCATAATATGACGATGATATAAAAAGTGGAAATGCTTGCCTATTGACTCTGTCAGGCAGTTCAAAGGGTCACGATCAAGTTCACAAAAATTCATTAAATATGTAGTCATCCACATCCAACAGAACGATCGAGCGTGACGACTGAAGACGTCGCTGCTGCATGCGCTACAAGTATATAATCTATTCAACTTTATAGTCTTCTACATTTCACATTAGTGTTACTGTTACACTTCATATTTCAATATCCCATTAAGGGCACAAGGCTGCATTAAATTTTGTCATTTCTTTTTTCACATCTTCGTGCATGACTGACGACTGATGCCTAGCTGAAAATGTCATTTCTTTTTTGTCACCTTTCCACAGTCATTTCAAATATACATACCCCAATATTGGATTGCGTATCCATTTTTATGTACGTGCTCGCTCTCTTTGATAAAAAAGTTGGAAAGTTTTGTAGAACAAAAAATATCATTCAAATGCAAAATTGAGATGTCACATTAAAGCGTATCTTGTTTCTTTTGTGCTGCAAATAATGATGTCGTTAGTCGATACTTGAAATGTGAATGTACCAAGTATTCATAGATGTTTTGTCACTTGCGAAAAGAACTATATAAACTAGTCATTTATTATTCATGTGAGAAGAACGAGTTGGTGAAATGTAATAATCTGTGAGAAGGTGACAATTTAGTTTTTGGCCAAGATAGATAATATAAGTGACATGATCACAGGTTTTTGTCATATTCGAAACAAGTAACCACTAAAGTACAAACATATTAAAGCCCTCACTACTTGCAATATGAGCTCTTTGCACAATAATAATCAGTTTTGAATCACAAAATTTGCATTCGAGAACTTGTCAAGCGTAAATTAAAGTATATACCTGTGTATCTAATGTATACTTATATTAGCTATTACGCATAATAGGATTACATTAAAGAATTGTGAAAAAAGTAATAACTCTAATAACAATAATAAAAGCGAGATGTTGTTTTATGATAACAATGATGACTGACTGCTGCCAGTCGGCGCGCCATTCCTCAATCTATGTTGCACTTGCATTCACCACCAGCTATTTTTATATATGCATATTGAAAGGTAGAAGCACTAGTGCTACTTCTCATTTATCAATCAAGATCACATTTTCCTTTCCTTCAATAATTTTTCAAAGCGCGTAACACACTTTTACAATGATGAAGCCACATTTTATGAGGTATTCTACACTAAAGAATAAATTGCACACGCATACAAACATCAAAGCTACATTCTATTGTTGCAGTGGCGTATCACAAATGTTTGATCCTTTTTGCTTGCATTACATCGCTGAATTTCAATAAACATTGTTCTACCTTACCTTAACAATACGTCATATTTTAGAGCCCCTGTATATATAATAATATGTATGTAATGTAATACATAATGTTGGATGCAAAAAGCGTAAGTGATTTTTTAAGGCTCGCATAAAACTTTCTCGAAATTTTCATTACTTTACCCATCGCACCAGAACATCATTCATTATTTTTATTAAATGCTTCGCTGTTGATGGTTCAGCTTCTAGCATTATTTTGATTGTTACATTGTTTAGGAAATGATGGAAGCACATTATACATCCGCGTGTAGTCTCTTTTTGTTCACATGTTCGCACGCTTGATGATCAAATGTTGCTTATTATTATTTAATACGATAAGAATAATAATGAAGGAATGTGTATTACAACTTATATAGGAATCCTGTAGTGTACCCACTTTATGCATTTAACTTTATCTTGTCTTTACATCCAGCTGGCAAGCGTGGCCGTTTTCGTATTTTTTCCCTGCAAAAAATGTGACCCATACGTAAAGTAACTGATTATGAAAGAACATATAATGATAAAAAATCAAACTGCTTATTACTATGCAGCGTTTTCACTTTGGTCCATTGGCCAGAAGGCAGTTTTCCTATATTTCGATTAGCCTCCTTGATTATTGCATACGTACTTACGCACACTCAAGAAAAAAGATTTTTGGCACAACAAGTGGTTACTTTTAAGGAATCGCAACAAACACCGCATGTGATGTCTGTCCTGTATCATCATTTAACAGCTTGATTTTGTAGCATGATATCAGGATGTCAGAATCAGAGGAGGGGTGTAAAAAAACTAAAAAGAGCGATGCTTGTGAGTACGACATGTGAGAAGTAGTGCTGGTGAGACTAGTGGGCACTTTCTTCATGTGTTCTTAGAGGTTCATTCAACTAAAAAAAGTTGTGCGTTTCGGAGCATCTAATAAAATACATGTACTAGGACTAGTATGGCTTCTGAATTTTTTTTAGTTTATTACCAATAAAGCCACTGGTTTTTATCAAGTCTTTATTCTCAGACAATGTACTCAGTCAATATGCCAGATGATGGAGTCAGGATTATTAGTAAAATAATTTAAGACATACTACACAAGAGAGACAGAAATTATCTACAACATTTTTTGCAAGGTAGAATATATTCAATAAGAAAGCATAGATTGCAGCTGTTACTCTTGCGGTTTGCTTGCCAGCGTTCGATAACTTCTTTTTGCTACCTATTTTCCGCAATTAATAATATATCTTATCGTTATCATGTTACTTAACACTATTGAAGCATCGTATACTCCGACTGATTTGAAAGCCAATTTCAACTGAGAATTAACATAGCGCATACACAGAGGCATACAGCCATAATGACCGAGAAAAAATTGCTAGTAGGATTATTTGAACTTCTTGATTTAAACATGCGTTTTTAAAACCTCATATAGCGAGGAAAAAAAGAGATATCTGAAATATTCGTAGGTAAATAGATACACTTGATTGAGTACAGGTTTATGGATTTTAAAAATGTGAACAACCAAATTCAACTTGTGAAATGTATACGAATTGTACATGTAAAGCAAAACAAAGCATGAAGAAAATAACAACAGCGCAGCATCCAAGGGGGATTAGGCACTATGCCACTACGCTCGCCTTTATGAAAAAATAATACGTTTATGATTCATGATATTAAACTAGAAGAATAAAAATTGGATTTAAAAACAAATATTTAGTTATTGCTTGTACGTAGGTACGTTTTGATTGATACTTTTATAAAAAAATTTATTAGAAAATACTAAATAAATACATATTACTTTAAATTGGTTTTTTAACCAACATGTGCTTCCATTGTTCGCTCTTTCATTTGATTTTATTCAATTTCAAACCTTTAAAAATTCAATCCATTGAATTTCCTATCATTCATTCGTTCTTATACAGAACTAGACCAAAATATTATTGGGATGACTAATTTTGAGCTCGAGAAAGCAAACTGAATAATCCCTGCAATATACATATTGTGTTGTCTTACTTTACTTACTATGCAACTCTTTACAAGAATGCCTTCAAAACAACTATTAAACCTCCACAACCACACACAAAGTCGCTAGAAAATATTTCGGCACGATTTTGTTCCACAAAATTCTCTTGTCTGCCGTGATGCTTAAAAACCACAAATCAAGCCATATGTACATAAGTAAGAAGTATTAATTTCTGTATACCTACACATACATACAACATTTCACAACGTGATGTAAAATATCCACGATCACAAAGTAAACCACAAATTCAGTGGAGAGGAATGAAACACATCACGTCTAAGAATCTAATCTATCTCTTTGAACGACATTAAGGAGGAGACCAGAAAAAAATGTAGCGACAATAATGCAAGAGAATAATTCGTCTTCTTCCACGTGTCATGTTTCTAAAATCATGACACGACTCGACTCGGCCGACGCAAATTATGCAAATTAAGTCCAAGACCCTGCAATACGCCAGAATCTCTTGAAAATACTTCACGTACTCAACGTACAACTATAATAGTACGAATTGCCCATGATACCTTTCTGTACCATCTACTATAGTAATGATGTGGTGAATTCTATGAATTCTAGGTAAGATTTTGCATTGTCAGTCGTGTCGTCTCCCACAACATATATGCGTTGCATGCAGACAATGACTTTGAACAGGATATTATCAAGAACGAACGAGGTAACTTACGAATTTAATTTTGGTAGCAGTTTTTTCTTCTTAACTTAGCTACTATTTGGCGTTCTTAATGTGTCCGTAATTTCTCTGTTGGAAAGCAAAAAGTAATAAAGTTTTTCAGGATTTTTCGGTGTTACAAAGAGAACACAAAATAGCATATAAAGTTTCAAAATGGTATCCACAATGCCCTCCGCTTCACAATCATCTCATTCAAAATCACATAATATTGAAGGAACATTCAGAGTGCAATTTAAAAAATTATCTGTGATGCAGTATGTTCATGGTTTTGAAAAAAACGTACTTATGTATTTCCCTATATCTTGAATACATGCAGATATGCTAATGACGACTTAATGTTATGATGAGCAATAACGCTATGTAATGGCTAAGGGATGTTTATGATACGATACGAGGTTTTAAGTACAGTAGAAAAGGTAATAAAAAAGATTATCCTGCTCAATATCAGCAATTTCCTTTCAATATACACAATAATGATAATCTTGTCTTCTATGTATGCTTGTTTTAATGCACTTAAACCTATCAATTTGCTTAGATATTATACACATAAATGCAATATATACAGTCAACAATCGGACGTTATACTAATGTAGGTTCATGTTGCTATAATCTTTTGCTACAGGAAAATGTTATTTTGCTCAACGTGCGAACTTACAATCAGTATCTTCATAAACTCATCTGGAAAAGGAAAATTCACATTTTGAGAATTGCCGAAATCAGAACTTGTTTTATTAATAATATAATGAACAAAAGAAAATTCAAGAGCGAAATTATAGGTACAAGATTATAGTAAGTGCAGTATTCACTGTCAACAACTATAAATACTGTCACCGTTTCAGCGTATCGCAAAAAAAACCCATTAATAAAAAAGAATATTACCGATAAAGAACTGCAAATTTTGGAAAGGATATCATTAACTATATCAAAGCAAACCAGCATCTTCACAAGAAGCCCTCCCATGAACTCGTCGAGGGCACCCTGAGGTGCAACGACACCCATCTAATTCATTACTCTCAGTCAGTAGAAGTAGGTCCGAGACTTGCGACTCTTAACATTCAAAATGGCATGCTGGTTTGTTCAATCTGGTATGATTGTGCATTTTTTAGTCAGAGCAAAAGCAATTTCTGGTGCTTGTTTGTAGCCTTCATCATATCATGTGCGTAAATTATAAGGGTATAAAGAAGTGAAGCATAATGCAATTTTGTCTGATCATGTCGTCTTCCTCTCTGAGAAGCAATTCTTTTTTTATTATAGGTAAAATAAGTGTCATTAAAATTACGAGCCGTTATATTAGATCGCTCTCCGTATCTCCATTCTGAATTGAATGCAAATTACTATGCATGTGTGGAATGTGGCAGCGTCTTTGAGTGTAAATATGGAGAAGCAATTTGATGCAGGCTAGAATAATGATTTATGAGGCATATTTATTATAACTCCAGCTCTCTACCATATTATTAGGAGGGCGAAAAACGATTCAGCGAAATTGCTATACCATTTCATACGAAGCGACAGGAGGGTTGTCTAATTGTAAAAATGAGTGTGTGTTGAGCTGATAAAGAACCTTTTTGAATGCGTGTATATTGTAAAAAGTTGGTTGCATTGCATGCACTGATCATCAACCCGGTGATCGCACATAAAGCCATGGTGCTGTGTAATTTACATCCAAATCTGGCTCCCTCTTCTCATAATGCAAAACGGGAGGATTTTTTATGGTGCCCTTGGTGTCTCCAGGAAGAAGTAGTGGTGTATACATTATTGAGTATATTCGGGATTGTGCATTATGCAGCGTTCTGTAGGAAGGCATTTTTAATTCAATTCTATTCTCACATCATATTATAAACCAGTTGCGGTTCTCTCTGACTTGTTAGGTATGCATATTATTATTATATAGCTTGATTCTGTTGTGTTTTGCAACAAATACCAGTGTTGTCAGAAAACGTAAACATGCCATCGCAAAACTAAAATAAATGTTCTGTAGTCACAGGATGGGATGGCTTCGCTGACTAGAGTTTTCCTCGTAACCACATGAATGAAGGGAGGTGTAATAAGCTATGAAAGAAGAATGAGTATGCTGGCAGATAGACAGCTAGACTCACTTGCAAATGACTTGTGTATTTTCATGTTTGTTGTTAGCTGTTGTAGTAGAACACTTCGACTTTTTATCATGTGTGCACTTTTTTCTCTGTTTAAACTATGAACTCACTCATTCTCGAATCTCCAGCTCACCCGAAAATTTTTTGTAATACGCATTACTATAGTTAGAGGTATATCATTTTATCATTGCTTAGAAAGATAGCAAACATTTTTCGTTGGAAACTGGATGTTTTGATAGCAGCATGCCAGGCAGTTAGTCTCTGGTTCGTTCTAATATGTCATGGTACTCATGGTAGTTGTGGTGTTCTGTCGCGTTTTATTTTTTTAATGCCGGTGAGATCTGAATGCTTTGCTATTGCTGTTGATGTGTGTGGTAAGCAAAGAAGCTTGTCAGACATAATCAGAAATTTTGAAGTGTACTCGTACGGTAAAATGGAAAGGAACTGACTGGTTGCAACTTGCAATATGGGTAGCTGGAAAATGTCCAATCTAATTGAAAGCGAAAATGTTTCAGCTTTTCCAAGCCGATTATGTGTACATACACATTTCCTCTCTCAACTTTTCTGGTGAGAGTTTGTTTGACTTGGTTGTCACCAATAAAGGAGAGGAAAACATTTCACTTCTAAAACAAACACAAACATGGTAATATAGTTTATGTACGTCTGTAGAAAAACAGATTCGCATTCATCCATCAAGATTATTATTATTCCGACAATTGCGTTATTGTAGTAGGAAACAAGAAACAATGCCTCAACTGAAGCAGAAAAGAAATAGTAACCAATTAGCCCATCATAAAAACACATCTGGTTTACATTCCCTTTTGTTTTCCTTTGCAAACATTATTATGCAACATAAAAAGTATGCAAGGAAATAGTTATAATAATAGGAAATGAAGTTTAGTATATGAGCGATGACTCAACTTGCGTATCAAGTTCAATAATGCACTTTCTGGTAGGACAGTTCTTTTGGCCAGTCTACTCCAATATCCATCAGTTATGTAGTACATTATACTCATGTTTCTATGCTAGTCTAAAAAATAAGCATGGAATGTAACGAATGGTATGCTGGGAAATTGAGAATGTAGAGTTATTCATCAATACAAATTTTTAAGAATATTTTATCGGAATTTCGTGACAAAATCACTGAATTCTTTCAATCTCGATTTTTAAATCGGTAATTTCTACTCAATCTCATCAATAATAAGGCCAGGCTATATAAATTCTCCTTCTCAGCATTGTCATTTTGTCATAATAAAGTGCAGATACAACACGAACTTCCTTCCAGCATTAAGATTTCGGAAAATAAGTCTACATGATAACTAACCTCTAGGCTGTTTTCTAAATTGTGTATTGCTTGTTGTATAATAAAAAACTTATGAGTTAGGCAACTGTCTGCACTGCAATACAATGTTAAAGAAGTGCGTGACAACTAGGCGAGTGAGTCATGCTCTCCGATGTAGATTCTCGAGAAAAGGGAGGTAGCCGTGGTGTATCTCCAGGAAAGCACCAGGACTACACATTGCGTACAAAAAACAACAGTCAATGGAATAGTCAAGAACAAGCAGATTCGAACTAAGGAAGCAATCTTTATCCTCTCACTCTCATTTGTATGGTATACATGTATAGTTTTCTTATAACAGCTACATATTTCATGCTTTATCCCCTAAAAGTTTTGCAGATGTAAGGAAATACGTACATCTCTCGATGACTAACTCCAGAAACGGAAAATCCTGTGTGTGTAGAGTGCGAACCTTCTCTATGTATCACCACATCACTGATTCATCCTTGTATTATACTTCACGTTTATTCTAAATCAGAAAAGTGAATAAAGAGTGGTAGCTCAGGATTTACAGAAATGATAAAACCTGGAGTTTCTATCAATAAGCCCCAATACTTATTTGTTATTTACCTATAGAATATGAAATTATTACCGTAAGATACAAAACTGCACAATATTAATTAATCAAAAAATCACGTTGACAAGTCCTTCCTTTGGTATAATTTTTCAATGTGAGTAACGCAATGGACACATCCAAAATTAGAAAGTCGTGTAGGGCATAAAACAATACGTTGATTTCCGACCAAAATATTTGTGCAAAAACGATAGATGAGTACAAGTGCTTTAAAGTTTGCAAATTGTTCATGAATTTTAGCAAGAATATGAGAATCGTATTGATGAATAGCCTTTAAAAGTATAAAAGTAACTGATGCATTCAAAACTGATTAAATCTTAATTAGATTTTGGGTAACGCATTGGGTAAATAATATTTTGTGATTGATTGAGTCACTCACCTGCAACATTTGGAGGTTAATACCGTAATAATTAATGCTCAGAACACTTCAAATTAAAAGCTAATTAATTAGTTTGCCATTTACATTATGAAGGCTGTATTACAAACAGAACAGTTGTTGTGAAAGTTCCAAGTTTACCCACTCCTCTAGTTTTCGAAATCGTTTGCAATTTTACAGTGAATGTACTAAAATAACATTTTTGATTGAACAAAACTTATTGTATATTCTTGTTTATTTCATCTTTGTTTGTGAGCCTTCGTTCTCATACCGTTCCAATTAATTTTTTGAAAACTTTTCTGAAGTGTTCGTAACGTTGCTAATTAATATAGAAGAGGAGCACTCAAAAAACAGAAGCACGTTGTTGAAAATACCAGATATCTACCTAAATATCTCTACAAATTTTCATATCAACTAAATTTGACGCAAATGTCTGATCAAACATTTTTCACAGTAAAGTTCATTAATCTAGTCACCATACAATTGAAAATTTGATGATGCTTTACTGTACAGTTTCCGGTATTTATAGAACTAATGAATATGCATATAGGGATTTTCAACAACCCTTTTGAAATAATAACATGTTTGTCAACTCTAATTATGACAAAAACAACAAGAAAAGCTTGGAAAAGCATTTTATCTATCTAGTTCCATCCAGCAGAGAAATCTCACCATGGACTGAACAAGCCAGAAACAGCTTAGAAGAATTAAAGTATTTCCTTCATTATTCCACAGGAAAACTCCCAATCCTGAAAAAGTTTTTCCGTTCGTCTCATCTCCTTCACTCCCGTTCATAGCCAAAAGAAAACTTTTTGTCACTTCCAAATAATGGACAGGAAAGAGAAAATCAGTGAATAAGGTAAAAGTAGAAAAAGCATTGCTAGACTTGAAAACGAAACCTTGCTGCGCAAACAAAAGCACCACATCAACTGTATAAACAAAACTAAAATGGAACTCCTGTTGTTTTCTATATTGCACAGCCGTACTGCTCAATTCAAATAATAAACATTCTCATCATCATCCTGTTCAACTATCATGTTCACCAAAAAACAGTAGTAAAACAGTAATTGAGATATTGTCCTGCGCTAGTTTTGTGCGTATGTATTTGTAATAATAGTGACATATTATTCAGTTTTTATACTGTCGACTGTAGTTCCATATTAAATTTATATGATATAATCCTCATGATATGCATGTATCTTCAATTTCAGTGTTTCTGGAATGTCGTGTGTCGTAAGTACAATGTATTCACATTCTAATAAGAACAAACTGAGAAACCCATTGCCTATTTTCATTGCATATCCACCGCTAAAATAGGGAGAACCGCATAGACCAAAGTTTAACCTACGCGATGGCGATGAAGAGAGAGGGGGAAAGTGGTAGTAAAACGAGACAAGATTGTCCTTCGAAAAGTCTTCAATTTTCTCGATACCACTGTCACTGTGCACAAAGTGCGTGTACGCACATACCACCCACAAAGTCGACAATATCTGTGAATTCCTTCTAAGCATATAAAGAAAAGAGCAGGGAGATGGAAATAACTACTGTAGATATAAGATGGAATGGGGGAGTCGGAGACAAAGTTAGAAGTACAAAGTAAAAGTAAAAAGATGAAGCGCGTAAGCGACAAGACGAAGTACATAATAATATGAGAGAAAAGAGCAAGGGGATTCACTTTTTGGAAATCTCTCTTATATTGCAGTCAGGCTGGCAATATTTGGTCAAGTTTGGATCTTGGATCAAGATATGCTATGCGTATGAGAAGGAGAAAGGGGCGACGAGAAAGAGAAAAGCTTTCAAGGGGAAGAAAGAATGAAGGAAAGGGCAACGTAGTTATATAGTTACGTACTTACGTTCTTACTGCTACAAATGTTGATGATGATAATGGAAATAGTTAAAGAAGGAAAGATGAGGAAAACCAGCTGCTAGTTTTTCTTCAATATTGAACAATTGTATTTCATGCAGGGGAAATTATCAGCTAGCAAATAGATAGCAAAAGATTCTTATGTACGAGCTTTTCTATGCCTGCAACATTTATATGAGCATTCCGAAAGCCAAACTATAAACACATAAGCATGGCAGTGGTATCAACCAAATTATACATTATCTCATTCTCAATTTCCCTCCTCCCTCCGTTTACTTTCTCTGCTCATTCGTTTCCAAGATTTGCTTTCATCTCAGAAATTCATGAAATGCATGCATATTATAAATCATATGCAAGCTCACAATATTAAAGAGGCATGCAATGCAGTATGCAATAAGTGCAAGATTTTTATCTTTTTCATTTTCTAGATAGTGCATAACATAAGTAGTGTGTACACTCTACTAATACGAAGAGCTAGCGTTGGTCCCCCTTCACCCTTGGAGCTCTGTGCTTACACTCCTATCTATCTTTGAGATTTTGTGTGCGAGAATGAACCTTCAATTACAGCAGCTTAAACCACAGCTTGCCCTCTTACTTTCTCTTGTACACCGTTTCTTGCACATACATACACACACTTTCCAGCACAACACACATAGTAAAGTGCATCCTGGTAGTAATAATAATAATGATAGAACTGATGTCTCTTTCTCTTCCGATCTAGTAAAAACGAATCATCAACTCCCAAGACAGTAGGTACATACTATATTATAGAAAAACTCATGCATAGGTTGAGTTGAGATGAAAGTGGTGTAGACAGGCTTAATACTGTCGCGAGAGTAGAGTATAAGTGAGATTGAATACTACAAAGTTGATGATAATATCGGATCAACCCTTTACCTTTCTCACACATTTCGTCTGAATGTACATGCTCATGTGTATGTGCTCTTATCTTTCCAGCATACAGTTTAGGTTGGGAGTTGAGAGAATCATCAACGACCGAACAGCCAACACAAGAGTGGAATTACTCGTGACAGCACGCAACACATCAGTGACACATCAGTAAAAGCATGCATGCATGACAAAAGCAAGCTCTATAGACGGGAAGAAAATCGTATCAACGTTTGCCTGAATTCATCTTAAAATAGAATTGGTGGGTATTGAACTAAACATACGAGAAAATATGGGTAGACCACTCGTACACTGCTTAAAGGTGAGTGTAAAATGTATTAACTACCAACATTACAGCAAACGGATGTTGAATGTTCTCTTTCCATCTTTCTCTTCCAGGCACCACTCTATTAGCTCTATTACTTTAATTGGATAGATGACTGAATACAAATAGTAAACTGGAGTGATGTGTTCTTTATAGGGAGAAAATCAACTTCATCAAGTCCTGGGGAAACAGTTGTTGTATGTCTCTAAACATACTCTGGTGAGAAGTCGGATAGAAAATGACTCTTTCTACAGTTTGGATTCCCACAAATAATGCAGTCGAGCACTGGTATACATGATGAGCATTCAGTCAAATCCAAAGTTGGAACAACACACATAAAAGTCTCATGAAAGCTTTATGCCATACGGTTTCTATTGCCTCTTTTGTATGGAAATGAGCAAAATGGAATAAAAAACGAAACCAATATCCGCTCATTGAATGAATGTTTGTTGGAGTTTGGAGAATCGAGTACGTCCAATAGGTTAATACATTGCGGATGCAGTGTACAATGTAGATTTGCATGATAACTATAAAGTTTTGATGGAAGTAAGAAGTATGTTTGAGCTTAGTTTGACGATATGATGCAAACTTTACCATCATTTCTGTATTTGAACATAAATGTTTATATAAGGCATGCAGATCCATAATTCACGTAAGTGAGAATCCAGTGATGCGCACCTTACGAAACCGTCATATAATGTAATCCGGAAGACGTCGTCTTTTTCGTCAACAGAAATATAACTACAGATTGAATAAAAGCGTCATCGTTCTTCTCCGTCTTCAATAAACCAAGAGTGTGACTTCAAACGAACTCTTGTACTTTTCGTTTTTTCCCAGCTATATTTACTTAACATTTTCTCTTTCACATTCTGTTTACATTCCCATGATGTTCTCCCAACAGTAATGTCAGACCTTTCTTTGAAATCCAATAGCAAAATTGACATTTTTGCCAAAAGCTAGTAAAGTAAAAGTAAACTTGAATAAAGTTAAACAAGCTCATACAGGCCTACCTACTTACAATATAAATTACATTGACAACTGAGAACATCGTAATGCTAAAGAAATGAGGAAACAGAATAGAGAGAAGCCAATTTCAAGCTTCCTTGTCTTTCAATAGATGCGGTGCTTGGATGCATGAAACAAAAATGCCTTGTGGAAAATGCTGAGCAAGGTGAGTTAGAATCCATATTCATACGAAGCAGGAAAACGTGACGGTAAACGTGATCCAAGTGTCCTAACTAGCAAAACACTTTTTCATCTCTTCCAACTTCCTTTATGTTATTAGAAGACAGTAGTACAAAAAACATAAGTGTCTACAGATGTAACATGAAAGCATGAAGACAATGACTAGCAACCTGCTCCAGTGACATAAACACGAACGACAAAGTCAAAATAATGAAACGAAAGAAAATGACACTATTTGGCAAGGTGGCTCCAGGGTATACTTACATCTATTCATATAAAATCCATATTTCTCCTCCTAGATCCTCATAAAATACGCAAAGATCCTCTTTTTGACGAAGGGATGTCGACATGAAACTGAAGAATGAAGATGCGTACACAAGACGCAACAAAGATTTTCCACAACTGTTCCATGCTGCGTGGCCACAAAAGCACAACAATAAAGAGAATGTCTGCAGAATACTTATTACCAATGCTTGTGTACGCTACGCTGCTAGATTATTACAGAGTCAAGTCAGCGAGGAAAGCAAGCTGTTGTCTGCAACAAAATGTGTTTACCTACGAGTGGTATACAATTCAACTTTATTTATGGCTTTAACTATTCCGATAGAATGGGTTCACCTGTTTTGAAAAATGAATTTCAAATGCGGATTTTCAGTTGTCTCCTCGCGTACCAGCATAATTGTGTACACCGCGAGAAGACAGCTTCTCCATTAGTCAAATGGTTGTGGTGGTGGTAGTGCCTGGTAGAGCCAGTTGAATAGCGATCGTGTCTAGCAAAGACACAAGATTCTCTCACGCTGTGGTGAAGTAAATGGTCTGCTGTTTTTCTGATGGTGGTGGTGAGTGAATAGAATGCACTAGTAATGCAGAAACCTAGAAAGTAGTGGATCCCTTGAGGATACTTTTGCATATTTATTTATGAGCTTTTCCATTCTTTCATGAGACGCGGACACAACACGGCTCAGAATTCAGGCCACTTGGGAAGCCACAGTAAGTGAGGATACTAATATGTACTTATTTTTTGCAGGATGAAGGAAACAGCAGAAAAGTCTGTTTAGGTGAGTGCATGGTGAATCACCGTGCCAGGTCTCTTGCTTACGATTTGATAACCCTTCTAACTTATAAAGTTGAGAAAAGTAAATATGGTCTAGTACAGAACTGTGTCCGTAGTCCGTGTGTAACTTCCATAAAATATTAAATGTAAGCTGAAACCAAGCCATAAAAAGCATTGTATGGAACGTTTTAGCTGTCATACTACTTCTATGATGAAAAAAAATCTTCCCCCGTTCTGTCACATATATATGTATTAATGCAGAGAGATGGGCGAGAGGGCTAAATATAGAGAAGGAGATTGGATGTTCTCATTTATATTTAACCCTTATTGATTTTCCTCTTTTCATCTATCTAAAACTAATTATTTATTTATGTTCCCCTTCCTTTGCCAAGAACAGAAAATTCGCGCAACCCTTCTTACGGAAGGTTATGGTACAGAATGTGTAGTGTGGCGTATGTGAATGTCCATGAAACATTTTGCAGATTTTCTTTAAGGTAGAACATGGATATGGTATTAGCCTGGTGGGAAGAAAACGAGAATAGTAAACTCACTACATTGCCTTTGCTCATTAAAAAGTAGCTTGATTTGGCTTCTTGTTGAGCATACGATCTACATATGTAGTTAGGGCGGTGGTATGTAAGCATCTTCTAAAGTGGTCGCTTTTATGACACGGTAAAGTGAACGATTAAAGTGTTACTGTTATTGCCGGTAGATTACAAATGAATACTAGTTTGTGCGTGCAAAGATTATCTCTGATGAATACATTTACGATAAGCAATTTGCACTTGGAGCTAATTTGTAACTGCAAATGTGTCAGCATGATGTCTGCTCACATCAGCTTAATGTACTGAGGACGATTAGTGAGACAAATAAACTATGCGGTAGGTAAAATAGAAATCATTACAAGTCGTACACCACCACCCTTCTCTTCATTTTAATCTTACAATGCAATTTTATGTGGGCACACTCTACTTTCCTAATGTTTGTTACTGACTTTATCCGAGGCACGTATCAAAATAAGGGGGCTTATTCAAACAGTAAGAGAATTATGTACCTAGTAAAACAGCTTTATCTTTTTTACATTATGAGCTTGTAGGTATTTGCCATACTATTTGAAGGAAAAAGTTAGTGATGATTTTTTGCTCGCCACGCAAAAAAACAGAAAAGGCTCTATAATGACAACACAATGTTTAGTGGTGATCATCTAAAGTGCTCGAACTATTGGAATGTTTATTCAGTGGATTTCGCAAGAATGATGCTAACTGGTCTGGCAAATGAGCTCATAAAGTTCACCAACTGGGAAAACGCTAATGGTCCTAATAAAACCATCCTTATTGAGTAATTTATTAGTTGTGCTGACTAGCAAAATGTCCAACAATTCCTTTAACGTCTTTTAGTATCAAACAACAATGTAGCTTACATACGTGTCGGAGACAGCAACAAGCTTTGCAGGTAACAGTAAAAATATTATGGAAAGCAAACAACACGACAGTGGTATGCATACTAATTTTAAGCTTACCTTCCTGAAAACGTACAACATTAAAACAAGAAACATGATCTTTAATCTCATGGCTCCTTGCGACTGAAGAAATGACCAAAACATAGTTATAAAAGACATAGGTAATATAATACTGAATAATGCATATATGTGATGTAAACGAATAAATCTAGGAAGCCAATAAATACTTAGATATATTTCACACTCATAAGTCAAAAAAGGAAATAATGTTGATGTAAAGTTTGTACCATTATTGTTTTAGCTCGCACATAAATATTAATTTTCTTGTAAGCGCATATTTGTGTTATGTCTAGCGCAGCGATCTGCAAAAAATGGAGGAATACAGATATACAACCGACTTCGCTTTTGTCTATGAGAACATTGATCGTAAAAATAATAATTTCTTATTCAAATTGGTTTGGAGCATAAAATCAAATGTTGTTAAGTTTTTTATTAGTGCAATTAATGAGTATCAACTGCTTCTATATCAAACGTTAATGAGCATGTTTCCTTGTATCAACTCAAAGTTTTATGTTGCATGGTTGTATGAACACTTATTGCTCATTATGTTGATACCTTTATCTTTCATATACGGTGCCTCATCACTCATCACGTAACCGACGAAAATGTTTATGCAATAATTAATTCAAACAAAAATGAAATCGAACGCAGAAAGCAGTAGATTGCGTAACCAATTAATGAAAAATAGGAAATTCGTACAAGTTGAAACCTTGAGCTTGTCTGTCTGTTGCGAAAGCCAATCAAGCGGAAGGGAAATGTACACATCACTAATATGATAAATTACACAAACCCTGAATCACTGCACTGTGCACTATAAGCTACGACGCATCATCGAATGCTAGACATCCTTATACCACACGCGTTGATAAAATGTTATTGCTGTAGCTTTTTATCCACTCCGTACCTTCGAATCATAACACAAATGAAGCAGCACTTAAGCACATTCTTATGCATTTGGTACTATTATTATGTTATTTTTCAAAAGGAGAACCTATAATTATTGGCAACTTGTTCTATTAACTGCTACACTTCTGCTTCTCCTATCGATATCACATATCAGGCTGTAAGCCAAAACTTGTGCGATCAATTATATTGTGGTAATGCCATTATTATGTATGATTATTATTATGAATTGTCTATTAAGGATGATGAAAGCAAAAGTGGACAATGGGAGGAAACGGAAGAATGTCAGAAAAAGGTATATCACGTTCTTTGAGGTTTCTGTATCTCGTACCATTGTCCGTCATGATAGGTCTAGTCATCATCAACTAGGTATTCATACAATTTGGCATGCCTTTTTCTTATGTTCTCTAAGTTCACCCAACTTTTGCCTGCCATACCCTATTGTCCACCACCGCACAAACCATTCGCGAATGTTTTGGTGATGGTAATGAATGCTTGACTAGTGAAAGTCGACTTAAATTAATGTACTGAAGCTTCACTTTTGTAGCAGCTGCTGTTGCAGGAGTGGAAGTTGTACCACCAAGAGGAGTAGCACGCTTCTAATAGCATATAAGAGTAGAAAAATGGAACTATTAGCATAATTTAGCATGCATAATCGTTCGTGTATATCATATTAGTTTACCACATTGCATTGTTCCATTCTGCACTTTGTCATCCTTGTGTATTATGCAAAATCATTAACATTTATGTTATAGAGCTCAAATGGAGACAATGCAGAATTACTAAACATAAAACATCTTTTAGTTCCTTTTGGCTTGTGTTAAACACAATGTGTAATAGACAGGATGACAACATTTGCTTTTCCTCTTTGAATATCGTTATATCACAAGAAATAAAAATATAGAGACTAACAACGACCAACCACCGTCATACAAGTCAAGACATGCATTTTCTAGCTGTTCACGGTACAAGTGCATAATGTCTTTAGGGTTCATTTACTTGTGAAAAGAATGAAATGGCTAATGGAAGTTCTTCTTACTAATTACCCGTGTCCAAGGGCTTGTCACATGAAATTCGCAGTTGTTTTTGGTATACAAGCATAACTGCCAAATAAAAAATGTAAACTGTCAGTCGTTAAAAAGTTGAAAGTACGCATTTTAAGCTTGGTAATATATGAGCTTCTTATTTTAAGGGTAAGTTTGCAACACCCACTATACCAAGTTTCAACCCTGTAAGTTGTGGTTGCATATTTTCCTGCAACTTACTACGAAGACTACATTTATTGAGTTGAAATTTGTTTACCGTTTTGTTAGAACATAGCTCAGAATGGTTGTCATTTGTCAAGCATTACGAAGACGAGACAGCATGACTACAACATTTATTACTTTCATTTTAAATAAAAGTGAAAATTATTTCGTACTGCGGTACGAAATGGGAATGGGGATGATCATCATGATGGTGAAGCCAACAACAATTGATGAACTTTTTGCTGCTTGCAATAACGTTTTTATACTTTGACTCCCACGTTGAAGTTCATGGCTGTGTACAAGTACATGCATAAGTTTCAATCACAATATGTTGATTTGCTTTTAAATTGCATGCAATGGTATTTTCAACACAAGTCAAAATTTAAGAATGACTCAGCCCAAACTAGCCTCAGAGCGAGTGAAGTAGGTAAGTATAGAAATTTGGAGCTGACTTTGACTCGTCCAAACCACACGCACACGTTCTTTTGAAGCGTATACGCATTATGATTAAGGTAAATATCTATCGGCACAAACTCAAAAATATGGCACAATGCAAAAAGTTCGACATTCAAATGTCTTTAGTTTATTAGTCAAGAAACTGATGAGCTGTATACGCTCAAACTTCAAATTTGTCTGACTTGTAAGTAATCGACTAATCTTCATAAACAATAGTGTGGGGCTTGTCACTCACCAAAAACCTTGCCACCCATCTCTAAACTCTTACTTGCATTTATTTGTAAATTTACAGAAAAAACTTTTTAAAACAAAAAAAGCGTGTACATTTTTCCTTATCTTATACTTGGTTTACATCGTGTATGTAATCTAGTAATAAAATTAGAAACAGGTTTGGAGTCGCTATTATGTATAATGCTATTACTTTTGAATGATTACAAGGAATAAAAATCTAATATCGTATAGGTACACATTTTGAAAAAAATGCTGCAACCCAAGAAGACACACAATTCGATCAATGATGATGACTAAGTTAGAACAATTGGCCGAAAAGCACTGTCACGGCATGCAGCAAAAGAATTGTGTGCCATAAAAACCTCTTTCTTATTAAGGCTATAATGCAGAATACAAATTTATCTGTTTGCCCGCGGTGGTGCATGCACACTTGTCATCATTACTTGCAAAGAGTTTTGAAAAGATCTTCCCATTTTCCTTTTAAGTAATGCAGATTTATAATATTGATCTCAGCGAGTGCAATATTGGTTTAGCCTCAATCTACTAACAATTTATCATGTTGCCTTAAAACTTCGATGAAAAAAGCCTTCAATATACTTTAGTAGTATTACAGAAACATATTACGTCTAAGGCAAGCAAAACATTTACAACTCGTAGGAGACAGCTTGAGTATGGAATAAACTCCTGTCGAAAAATTACATTTTTATTAAATCTTCTCAAAATGTATAGATGTATCACGCGATAACTGGCAATGAGTGATAAAATGCAGTCACAGATTTATATCTTCAAGGTTTGTTGAGTTGTTTTAAAAATACATAAAAGATTATTTAAAAGGTTCATGGTAAGGAATGAGAACTCCTTTTACGCTTACCGAGAGATGCTTCCCATATATTGGAAGTACGGACATAAAGTAATAGAGACGCAGAAAAAAATACATCTTTGTTCCATTTAGTAGCTTTTCATTTTAAAACTTTGTACAACATCTTTCGCAGAAGCGACTGAAACAAATTTCATCCTTGTAATAAGCTTTCTTAAGTATAAAGAAGTAAGTGGAAATAAAGCCTTCGGTGTTGGTGATTTCATGAATATTCACTTTGTGCGCTGAAACGACGAGATGAAAATAATGAGAAAAAGAGTGTTTCACAAGAGCGCACTTTCTTTCTTTTTGTTACATATTTTTTAAAGTGGTGATCATGAAGACACTACAGACAGAAAGCTAGAGGAACATACGTTACAACAAAAAATTCCTGACTTCTTGGAACTAAAGATCAAAACTTCAATAAAATACAAAGCCCGGAAAGTATAAGGTGGATGGGCTCTTGTGATTTATGGAGATTCTCATAAGGAAAATTGAAGACGATGATTATTAAATCTGGAACGATACGGATGGAAGCTCACAGAACAGATGCATATTATTATACACTCTTCACATAAACCGTGAAAACCGTTTTCTGAAACGCGGTGTACGATACAATTGGGAATACGCTTATATGTTTCAACGCACACATAATATCCATGAACTCAAGTCAAATTCAAGTAAAGGAAATCCACATTGTATTACTTTTTAATGCTGTTTTTCCTTTTGAATGACGAAAAAACCTAGAGAAATGACGTCAGAAAGACTATGTTATCTGCCTATCTTGCTTCTTTATATTTGAGAGGACATAACAAATTTGTCAATTAAAAAGTTGACTGTTTATAGTTAAAGCAGTATATGTGTAATTTTGGGAAATTATCTTTGATTCCCTGATGAAGCAAATTAATAGTCGAAAATCAAATTGAGTTGATTACATTAAGAGAATCTGAATTTTCGAATCCTTCTGTAGTTTTAGGGAGAATACTTTAGTATTCCATGTTAAAATACTTTCTCTGAATTGCACAATTTGGTTCCCCGAGATAATGAAATAAAGTTACGAGTTTTCGACAATTATGGAAAGTCATTGGTATTGACATTGATATGACAAAACTACTCTTAGTCTCTTGCACATCCAGAAGGAAAGTCAAAGCAACTGTTCATGGTAAATGAAAACTTGCAGTGAATTGCCGAATAGAGGATTCACAATTTCTGCAGTTTTTCTCCCTCACATTCCACCCCCTGCCAGATTAGTCTCGTCATTATCATCAGTATTCATTAAGTTCTGTCTCTTCCATTTTCTCACCGCTCCATGAATCAGCTTTTCGTATAATATCGAAAGAAGTATGCATTTTCGTGAATGAAACTCTATGGCGTAAACTTTTCTGTAGTGCAACTGCACCAAGAAAATTATTATCTTTGATGTGCACGATGCCCAAGGATGAAGGGGAGGGATGATTCATGATGAATCTAATGATCATGAGACAAAGGCAACGTTCATTTTATCTATTATATTCGCCCATTATCTGACACGAGTGCTTTAGAAACTGAAATCCATCAAAATTTGAGAAATTGCTTTTTCAAATGTTTATGCATGTGTGCATTCGCTACAGATTCCCGAAGAAAACACACATTACATTACACATTCCTGTGGATTCTTCTACCCACTATGTAAAACAGTTGCATACAATCTCCGCGCGTGCCGAGAGCAGACTTGAAGAAAACGTTGTTTGTCGAAAGTGATCTTGTTTTGCTGTTTATGTGTGTCCTGTAGTGCAGAGTGAACACTTTTGACTGTTGTTGCTCTTCAAACGAAACTAATGATTTGCTAGATTTACTGTAAGGCGACATGCATGGGAGCTACAAATTATTTTACTCATCAGCCTGCCTTCTACCCTCTGATAATAAAAAATGAATGATTCATCGTCTTTCAGCATAACATCTTCAAATCATCAGTATATCATCATCCTAATTGCAGGCAGTATGCAATTTTCTTATTTTGAACGATATTGTGAAGTGTCTTTTCTTTCCAAACTTGTTCATCCATTTTTACCATATAGCATGACAAGCATAATATCCAGTTGAGGCACTACAAGAGGAGAGGGTGATTCGTTCAGTTTAATTCAACCCAAACTGATTTATTAGGTATGAGCTTAGGACATTATCGTTTCGTTTCGTAAAGTTATTTTCAAATTACATTGTGTACTAATGAATGCAATGAAGCAACTATTGAGTATATTGAAAATCTAAGCTGAAGCTAAGAAAGGTGTAATATTCAAGGAACTATAGACTTCAGTAGATACTTCAAGCCTAGGTATACATGTGATCAATACGTCAAGTTTATGTTATGGAACCATTACTTGAACGAAGGTGAACATAATATATGGATTATCATTAATCTTTGCTGCGTTCAATTTGTAAGAAAGTGAGCTCAATCTTATAAGGTCACATCACCGGATTGATTACTGCCGCAAGCTTAGTTGCAAATTAAAATACAAGACCAAACATATATGTGACCACATAAAGATCATTTGTAATAAGCACTTTCATTAGGAGTTGACCGCACGCAAAACTTATTGGCGTTGTGGTTGCAGGCAAGCTATATACTTAACCTATACTCAAGGAAATAAATGTAGAATTTTACGGAGAATGAATCGTTTTTTTTTTAAATAAAACAGGCACACACAAACATTCATTTCAAATTATTTATTGAAAGTACCATTCAATTTTTTAAATTGTGTCTCATTGTTCATGTTGATGTTCATTTGTGATTTTGTACCAACTATTTTTATAGCTATTAAAAACACCTATGCATTTAAAATTAAAATGTATAGAGCACCAGACAATTTAAAAACACGTTACAGACTTATTGCCTCAAATTAAATCCCTTTCTCAAACAAAATCATGCACACAAAAGAAGAGTGACAAAACTCTCGATAATTTGCTGCATTGTAGCCTTAGCTTTTATAGCCGCCTTGTGTTTGAATTATCTTATATTCTAACATTCAAACCACGTACTCCATGTCTGTACTGTATTATTACGTGAATATACTACGGAGTGAATACGTATTGTTGGTTCGTTAAACGAAATCTGCTTTCTCTGCAATACAATGGACAGCGAACAAGGAGGGGCGTTATGTAAATTCAGAAATGCTACAATTTACGCAATTTAGTGAGATTTCGTAATTTACAAGAATGCGATTGCTTAATGATTCGTATTAACATTAACACCACTATGCCATTATCAGCCGTGGACAGGCACTACGCGTATCAACACTACGTAGCTTTCTGAATTGTATTTATCGCTTACAATAATGTTACCGAAATGTGAGTTATGTTTATGCCGCAAAATATATAGGATATTGAGTATTCTTTCATGCCAAGATACGATAGATTTCTCTCCGTCCAAATTAATCCTTTCACCAGCTTAAGCCGTCTGTAAATTACTTTCACTTCAGGATCGACATTTTATTCTTACCACATACGAAGCATAAAAGTATTTTGCATAATGTATACCTGCACGAAATTGAAATAGCTGACATTTTCACGATTACCACTTTCACTTTTGACTTTCAAAAATATATTTCAGAGATAAATTTGTTTACTGTTGTGGAATTACAGGCAGGTCAAGGTCTAAGCGATTGCTGCTGATTTAATAAATGAATTAGTAGTGGTAAGACTTTGATAATGCAACGAATCCGAAAAAAATATACGACAAATAAGGTATAGAGAGCTGTAAGCTGTAGTGTTACTTGGCCACACAAGTGATGGCGTGTCTGTGACACAGTGATAATATTTTCCCCATGTTTCTAGATAAAGGGAACAATGAATTTATTGAACGTTCATGCAAGCTCGCTGGAGAGTTGGATCCTTAAAAAGGTAAATCCGCTTAATGCCAAGATCTGACTTACTAGTAGAACTGCCAGGTGGATTAAATTACACACATATTAATCCTTAGAAATGCAAAATACACAAGGCGAACTTAAGAAAGCGATTCTCGTCAGGATTCACTTCTCACTGTGCGTGTTTGTCAGTGTCAACCAACACAAAATTTGTTGAACAAACACAATTCTAGTTACAACAGGAATAGAGATACAGCGATATGGAATCAAGAGTTTTAAGTGGTAATCATGTTGACAATATACCTTTCGAAATCCCTCCTTATAGTTTTGCTCTTGGTTCTTATCTCAAAGTTACCACACCGTCTTAATTTCCGTTGGTATTGTACTTACAAACTTACAACCCGAAGACTCAAGTGGCTGGCATGGTTGTGTACACAAAGACGAAGAACCAACTTCTATTCTAAAACTTCATCAGTCTCTGTTATGTTATATATTCTTTATACTTACACAGCACACCATGCTATATAATATTGTTTACCTTCCATGTAAAGAATGAAAACCTTCCATGAAAAATTTTCACTACACAGATGAGTAGAATATGACCTGGAATGAGAAATGATAATGATAAATACCTCAAAGAAGATGACATTAGCTTACGAGGACTTTGCTTCGACATTTACTGAACTGCAAGGTACACACTTGTTAGTTGTTTTTCTTCTTGATTCATTACTTGACTTTCTATAAAGCTTAAGCACATGATGATCATAATGGGGTCTGGAAACGCCTGCTACATATAGCACTGTCATGCTCTTTTGTTTCCTTCATCTGTTTCGGCTTGCACTAAAATAATGACTTGTAAAAGTTCCCGTCTGTCTCTTTTTCTTATACCTACCAATTATCATTATTTGTGACAACCTTCTCTTCAATTTTAATATGTATAATTTACCAAAAATTCTAAAGAAGGTTAGCATGTTCATTGCTAAAACGGACTGCTAAATGTCGAAGAAAGTAAAAATACAGCATACATATAATCAACTTGTTTGCTTCCTTTTCCCAATGTAGTAAAGAGTAAAAGCCTAGAAATACAGAGTCGAAGTAGAAATTTGACTACTGACCAATTCATTCAAGTGTGCATTTTCTCATTTCAAACAAGGGATTGAGGACAATATTTCCAAGCTTTTATTTTGTTTGGCCAATGGAGATTATGGTAATGAAGTAGTAAGAAATTTTGTTCTCACGTACATTTGTCGTTCTATAAGTTCATATAATGAGAAAACACTTTTTGTGTAAAATCATAAAGTGTTACTTTTTGTGATCTCATCTTTTATCTTCATTACCATCGTGCCATGTACAGCTCGTAATCATCTTCTTTCATAAGCAATTTCCATCCCCATTTTACGCTTTAGAAATTATTATAACAAATGATTATGATTATCATCATCCACATGCCTCATGGGAGAACACAATGATATTCTATGTGATGATCATGTTGATGACGGTGTAGTGGTGGTTGGTAATAATAACGAAACGATAAAATGCATACTTTTGCACTTGAAACATCCAGCGGCTATGCAAGGTTCATTTATTTTCTTGAATTTGCCGTTCCATACACTATCCACTCCTTCAAATTATTCTGTTCTATTACAAGCACAGTACAAAGCAGACAAGGCTGCGTGTATTATGTTTACACAAATACAAAGCAAGAGGATGCCATGATAAAATTGCACTTCTGCAGGAAAAATGGGGAAAATCCTTATTATAATAAAAGGAAGTAATAAAAGAGGATGCTGAAGTGGAAAAATCTTTTTGTGTATGTACAAATTCAGGGAGAAACTTTTATCTGCTCTTAGGTCCAAAAATGGGCACAAGGCAGGAGAACAACAAAGATGTAAACTGGCTACATATGCGTTGCATAACAGAAGGGACGGCTCATGGAAAAAAGAAAAAACACCATCCCTCTTATACAACTTGTCAATATGGTATATCACGAAAATGTGCTCAAGTGGTACATTGTTCCGAACAGCAGCAATGATTGTTGATGTACGTTCGTTGTTCAATGCATGACCATCCGGGAGTTTTATTGTTATAAGTTATAATAACCGGATCATTATCAATGTTTATTAGAAGCAATTGTCATTTCATATTTGCTTGAGGATGATAAAGGACAAGTTGCTCGTCGTTAACAGTGGATGCTTGAAAAAATGAAGAGGGAAGCCTCGTCTATTCAGACGAGGAAACTATTTCCACCACTGTTAACTAAACACTGCGCTATATGTAGCCTTAATCCTCAGTCTTTTGTCATGTGTAGCATGCAGCAAAGATATCTGCAACTGATGAGGGTAATTCATGACGGATGAACCTGTGAACTCTGTCCCTTAAAGTCTGCATTACATATTACCAAACAACTCCACATATTTCCACAAGTTCTCCATAATGTTGGAATATTTGTACAGTTAATCCGCTTATGGAAAATCGGGGAAAGTAAAGTGATACGGCAGTAGATGCTGCAGTACTACGAGTAAAACGGTAAATAGTGTATTGAACTGAAGACAAGGGAACAAAAGTAAAGCACCGGATCTTTAATAGACATGAATAGGTAGACTAGATGTACAAACGAAATTGCTTTTACAATTTAGACAGATGTGTGTACATTTCGAGCTGACAGGATTTTTGAGTCGGTCTGGTGAGCCAACACAAACTCATAACACAACAAAGACCAAGAACGATAATGGAGTTTTCCGCATAAGAGCTTTACGTCATGCGATATCTCGTAGACATGGTATATAAGTAATAATAATATTTTCTAATAAGCTTTCCCTTGCTTCTCACCCTCTCCCTGGACATATCAAACTAAAGAAATGGCTTCCGTTGAACAAAAAATTACGTGCATTCTCTACAAACTTTTGTTGGTTTTCTCTAAAACGCTGACTTGAAAAAACCATATGAAAAACTTTTGTAGAAAATTGAAAACGTAATGGAAGGACTATATTATTTGCTGGATTTTTGATGTGACAACTGACGTGACATTTTAGGATATGGATATGGTTAAATTTTTGTAGCATTTGATAAAAGCAACAAAACATAAAAGCTTTTAAGAGTTGAGAACAAACCATTTTTATTTATGGGAAAACAAAATTAGTTGAAAAACAAAAGGTTTGCTCAAATGGAGTCTGAAAAGTTGTTTGCTTAAGTTTTATAGACAGAAAACGGCCAGATCGTTTACAACATGATGATGTTGATTGTGAGTATTTTCCAACAAGTTTATCAAAAATTATTTTTACTTCTTTCCCCTCAGAGAAGTATGATAGATATTTTGCTATGGAAGGTAACCAATGTGTAATGGAAAATTCTATCAGGACCTCACTTGGATCCAGAAAGACTAAATAAATATGAAACCAAGATGTACTTTACCATACATTTCCCATAATATTGGAAGTATATAAAAGGTAAAAAACGTTCGTATGTTTTCTCTTCAAATCATTATTGATTTTAATGTAGCACTTATTTTTCCCTCTCCATCATTCAACCAATGATGCCATTGAACACATTACATTTCTACATCATCATTGCTTTCACTTTTTACAAAAACGGTAAAAAATCTCCAATATTATATAAGCTCAACGTTTTTACATCATCATACGCTTCCGGCATCTTTTGTATGGAATCGTGCATGTATTTGTGGACTGCTAGACTCACAAAACACCCTCACCACAGAGAAACATTTTTACAGTAGTTTTTTGCCTTTTCCTTTGGTATTCACGATTACGATACAACAATGTCAGCTTAAATGGACTCGTTTATTCCCTGAAAAATGGGAAGGAAGTTCTTCGGAAATCAGATAGAATAGCTATTCTTAAAAATCTTGAAAAGCAACTCACTCAGCAAAGTGTGTGCTCTGTAGTGAGCTGTATAATATCCCCTAATGCTACTTTTAGGCATACATAGGCAGACTCTTTGCACTGTTGCTTTTATTCCATCCAACGAATGAGTCACACTCATCAGAGTTGAGAGGAGAAATAAACCCTCTTTATTTAGACGCTTCAGCTTTATTGCTTCGGTATGATAGTTTACACATCAAAAGTAATATTCATAATTTGGTGGGTGGTCGTGGTACACAAACTGGGAAAGTGGTTTAATGAAAACGCTTTTAAGCCTTATGAGAGCCGAGAATATTGGTTGACGAAATTACTTGGTTGTCTAGTTGAAGCTTGTGAAATAGCGACACTGGAAATGAGAAAGGAAAGTTTTCCATCGTGCGTATACAGCATAGCGCATATGACATAGAGACAAAGCAATTTATGCCATATTGCTTAGAAGTACTGGAATGAGTAAAAGCCTCTTCCTCTGTCACTAAAAGCATCGTGAAAAGTGGTGGTGGAAGTGGAAGCATGGTGCTGGGAATGGGAAGCAGGAGAAAAGGGAGAAAGTTGCTCACATCTTTTATAAATGCAGATCCTATACATTACAGCGTGGTTTAAAGGTTCAGCTGCACTCGATGATGGTGGCTTTTCCTGCTCAAGTGACTGATGATCATAACAATAGTTGGTTACTTGGTGCGTACTGTGAAACATGCATGTATACATAGGTATCTATCTTTACTATTCCACTGTAATATGTGCGTGTGCACCAAACAACACAAATAAAGTTGCTCTGCTTTTTACTCTGCAATTTGTATGAATAGGGATGATATTATGTCCAAGTTTTACACTATACAGTATTCCAAGCAGCGACATTTTCTTGGGGAAAGATTTTTACTTGCAAGGCGTACGAATGAATAAACGAAAAAAGGGATGAGCACTTTCTGGAAATATCTCAACATACACACAAACACTACCACTTTCGTTTCCTCTCCTCTGGGAGAAATGACAACAGGCGAGTAAGAAAAAGAGGCGATTCTTACAAACATGGTATTATAATGAGGAAAACTGGAAGGGGAGAAAACTTTTTCTTCGTTTAACTTTTTTTCTCCCTTTCCAGCCAGTAAGTTTCCATTCCACCCTTCTTTTGTACGCATTATTGTGTATACATCATGCTGCATAAATACTGATGTACTACACATATATATTCATGCTAAAGTGCAGTAACGTCACTGTAACTGAGGTGTCTTATAATAATAGGGAAATATCGAGTCAGAATATCACCCACTGCTCCAACTGCATTATCGTCATACTCACTTTTGAGGTATGAAACATAACAATGAGATAGTGATGCTTGCCAGATAGCTTATAGCTTGAGTATTTCGACAGGATAGTATTATTCTCGAAAAATCTACAGTAATTCTTGTGCGCAGTGAATTTCCTCATTTCATCGGGAAAGTTTGTTTCTGCCCTGTTCGAGGGGAATCATCTCTTGCTCTTCCTTTGTTCATGTTTTGAATACAAAGTCATTTCTCAGGGTTGTGCGTAGATAAGCAATATGCGTCTATTCTACTGGACGGGAAAACAATGATGAAGTTTAGATGAAAATTGGCTTTTCATGGACACTTGTCATATTATTATTGAAAATGATGATAGCAGTGTGGAGCTATGGGGGCGGTTTTGTCAGGCTTTAGCTTCAGCAGTGCAATATAACTTCTGGAAACTTTCTGCTATGCATACTCTTGTAAAGGCAAAAAGAGTTTGGAGAAGCAGAGCAGAACTCTCTTTCATAAGCGTGCTCTATACTAATAAGATTTTAGTACATATTGTGTCTTGATAGAGTTTTGAGTGGACACCTTCCAACTCCACTTCGCTGAAAAACCAATTATTGCTCACATAAATTTTCTCCGTTGGAGATTTTGTTCATATCGTTTCTCCTGATAGCCAAATGAAATTCGAAAGTTTCGTGATTCCCGTATATAAAAGCCAGTTTCTAAAATATTTATCTACGAGAAAGTCAGGAAAATGCCGTTTAAAAGTAGGCACTGTTGGACATCGACGTAGCCAAATCTCGTAATAAGCCCAACGTGAATCCAATAATAAACGCACAATACATTATGTACTTGTCGCGTTTTCTCCGTTTTTTCTATTGGAGCAAAGCTCATAAGGGTATAACGACTTGCTTTATTTGACGAAAAAACTTGTGAAAGAAGCTGGTGTGTGCGGTATTTCACTGAAGGTTAAACTACAGAAGCAAGGGGAGAAACTGTGGTGTAATGGTGGTGGCTCAGCAGCCAGCAGTTAAGTTCTCCAACTGGACATCGTATATCTCGTTTTATCTCTACCTTCAGAAAAAAATGTTTTAAAGCTGCCTTGTCTCATCCATAACTTTTGTAAGACCACTTTACTTCCGATTTTCCCGACACTACGGCTTCAAAAGAGTTATATAAACGACCTGAAGTAGCCTATCTTAAGAATTAGTAGAGCAGAATTTCGACTCAGGTACCTGTTTAAGCCCTGATAGAATGTAATACCTTCAACCTTTATGTTATTTTTGTGTGGTAAAAATATCCGATACATATATACATAATAGCCTAAAGCGCGATGTGGAAAATCAATTTCACCCAGATCCAGACCAGACAGTGCTTTTTAACGGAACTAAAGAGCATTTGAAAATTGAAATAGCATCCACAAGCCACAATATGCCAAAATGTTTTGTTGTTGAGTAGTCAGAGTAAATAATAATTTCAATTATGCTTAAAAGAAAACATATACTTGCAGTTGAAGACTGTGAAGATAGGCAACAGAATTTGATGCAACTACTTTGGAGTCGAGGACCTCAACGTCAATCAAGTATGTGGCAGCCCCACCTAGTGGTTGTTTGAAGCACTTTAGTTAGTGAAGCAGCTACCTTGGCCGTTCTTTCTTTGTTCACCCTTCATTCATTCATACATGTTATTAGACCTAGACCCATGGCACATACTTCTGTTTGTTCTTGAGCATACCAAGAGATCTTGCTAGCGTCGAGCACCTTAGGGTTAAAAATTTATTAGAACATTGTGCTGAAGACAAATCGAGATTTCGAAATGGTAGTGATGTAGTTTGTAATGATGACATATTGCCGACTAGGAAATATTTACTCGCATGATGCGTAACTAGCTATGCATAAAACCACGGTATGCAGTCAAAGTCATAGACAAGAACAGACTTATTATTGATATACTTTAAAATATTTTGCTTTCTGATGAATTATTCGAGAAGTTTTTCTCATGAGAGGACTGGTGCAGTGGACAATAAGTTGCTTGTATATGCGTAAAATAGTGCATATTATTATACATTCTATTTTTAATATTTTATTAAATGTGTTTAAAATGCAAAAATGTGGGTTAACATCCATAAAAATCATTCAATAAATTTTCATCAGCTTGATTTGTTGTAAGGCAAGGCCCAAAATCAGTCATTGTAGCTTACAAATACGGCAAAAAATTTGTTCTCAAGTACATGAACTTCATGAAGCACACTTGTGAGTCACTCATCACATAAATATACATTCCGCACTTCGTATTTAAATGAAAAGTTAATATTATATTACGTTAGCAGCTGCCAGTGGCGGTCTCAATTCATCCTTCTTAAAGCTAAAGTCTCTAAGTAAATTCTTTTGTAAATTTTAGTCTCAAAGGCTCTCCGCCTGTCGCAAATACCTTGCATTTCTTATTATACAAATAAATTGCATCACTTAAAATGAATGACAATAATGGTCTGGGTTCACTTTGAGCATGCTCTACCTTACTATCAGTATCAATCATTATAGTATTTGGCAAAAGACTTAAAATTGAAAGTGTGTAAATATGCGTGCTATGCATACGCGTACTACATGCATTGTTGTTTCAGTTCAGCAAGGGTGAAGGTGTCACTGTTACACTAAATGACCTTGTGCTACGATAATTTCATATTCATTTTCAAATAATAATAATATGGATAATGCATGATCTTGGAGAACTATCAACAAAGCTGTTCACAATAATAGTAGCTTAAAATTTGCATTCTTTTCTGTTTGCAATTGTTGCCACCTGTATTTAGCAATGAAACTCCACAAGTACAGTGGACTTGCCGACTTTGTACACTTTGTAGACTTCACTGAAAAATAATCCATGTAGACTAAAAGTCTCTGGTCAGTTGATTGGGGAGAATTTCAAGTGCTCAGTAAATACAGTTGTATTGTACTTAACTCCTACCTTTTTCTTCGCATTTAATACTCAACAAAATGAACATGACAATGGATAAAAGAAATACCACGTAACATTTCCTAAATATCCATCATCACCAGACGCCTGAAATGTTCTCATTACACCATGTAATTTCTGCGACCTCCGCTCTATCCCTCCAAAGACCATAATAATCACTGCTGCGCATTATGTTTTGCAAGCTTCCAAGCAAGTCTTCTCGAATGTAACTGCACGCATATTACATATGCATTGAAATGCGTAATAATATGCGGTTACTGATGAGATGAGGATTTTGTGTTAATGATATGTATACATAATGAGCATGTCATAATAAAAATGGAAACACTATAAATGCCAGTTTTATAATTTTATTCTCTATAAATTTTACCATTATGGAATGCATGAGATTGGGCATTATTATTTACGTAGACATTCAGTCATTCCTTTCTGAATGCTATTATTATCCATTTCCCATTCATTTATTCTCTTCAAATCACAAATTTCACCTTACTTTCTGATGCTACATAAATGGGATTGTAAGAGGACCACAAAATATAGTAATAAATATACATAATGTTTATTGTTTAAGAGGCTATAAAAATGCGTTTTTGACAATTTATTGTACTATGTATGAAAAGGGAACTAGTAAATGGCGACGGTGGCAAACCAATAGAAGAAAGACATACATTCTTACATTTTTGAACTGTATGCGGTAAGTAAAAGAACGTTTTTTTATAAATGTGGTTCTTTGCCAGGCTTCATCGTACATTATGTTTTCATCAGGTTCTCATGTCATGTAATGTGGGTGCTTGTTAGTGGGTGGTGGTGGACTCTCACTGTTTACCAATTTAAAAAGCGTTTTTTGATTCCTCTTAGAATGCAAAAAGTAAATTTATGATTCATGAAAAGCTCATTAATGTAGCACTTGATATGCTGCTTTGGTATTATTTGTGGTGGCAGTATGTGCAAATGTGCAGCTTTAATGGATACTGTGTGTATTATCATTGTGCTTTGTTGGTTGAGCATAAAAATGGAATGTAAATCCTCTTCAATTTTAGTAATGATCAATGAATATTATTGCCATTTTTATTACGAAATAAAATTCTCCAAATTATTGATGACGAATGACCATTACTTGTGATTTTATGATGACTCGCGTGTCTAGAGAACACTTATCTTAACAAAGTTTCCTCCTCGTCTCTGGATTTATGTACGCCTTGTCATGTTTTAAAAGTATCTTATTTTCGAAGGAGATAATGATGCTGCTAAAAGTTCAAGAGTGCTATTTGTCAAAGATGGAGTGCTAATCCACGGTCATTAATCAAACTTGGTAGCCTCTCTCATTATAGAGGTCTAGGTATGCACTTATTCACACACGTTTACACAGTTTTTTAAGACTCTAATTCCAAGCCGTGTAATAGTAATAATTTTTGTTGATGAGGCGAAATGGAGAGAGAATAATTAAACTCATGGATAAATTTTCCATCCGTGCTGATACCCACGATTGTGTGGAAATTCAGTATCCCTTTCATTTTTTCATTTTGTTTTTGTCACGAATTTCAGATTAGATATGCACACAAACTACATTGTACTTAGAAGGAGTCACATGAACATCAAAATATTCATAATAATAATAATACTTCAGCCTAAGATTGGAATGATGTATTTCGTGTTTTAGGAGGATATGGGATAACTAATCAGAAACGAAAACTGGTGGTGACGGTCAGTCAAAATAGTCAGATCTGCCACATCCAATTCAAAACCATCATGATTTTGACAATGTGTGCGTAGGCAACTTACAACTGACAATTTACCTTTTTCACTCGCTCTTAATTAATACCTCCGCTGGCTACACAGCAGATTCGCACTATGAACAAATGTTACATGCGTGTCCTTATTGTGGAATTACGTAATGCAATTACTGTGCAGTCTACCTGGTTGTTTAACTACGATTAAGCTTAGCTATATGAGCAGCAACATGTTTTTACATACTTTATCCTACTTAAGTTTTAAAGCGTTGTTTCTTTCGTAAGTAGTCGCCAAATGATTTAACGATCTCTGGTTTGATTACAAAATCAAAGAAGTATCCTCCTTTTTACAATTCTCAAAAACGTTGTCCCGTCTGTCAACTGATTTAAACGAAGAAGGAGGTAAACAAACATGCAATCAAAGAGACTTGAATTTGAATAGTTTTCAAAATCTTTTTAGGGTTCTGTACACAATGCCAAAGAGATAGTTGGAAAATTGAGATGTCTTTAAGAAAGACGTCGGGCACTCAGGTAGGTAGAATGTTTCTTTTAGTACACCCACCCACCTACTTTCGCTTATTTGACAAAGCTGAAAGCATCATCAAAGGAAAGATAGTTGACTGTCCTTTGCCACAAGAAAACGATTTAAAGCAAACAGAAACTGCCAAATAAGCATTTCGCTTACTTTATGACGTATGGTTTTAAAATTCGTATTCCCACTTCCTCAAATGTAAAAAGCAATTAATTTGAAATCAATATTTGCATTTCTACCTTGTCAAATACAAACGCATGTGCAGAGTACTTTAATCGTTTTTTGTTTGATTGCCTTCAAAATTCACAACTTTTCCTTCTTTGGTAAAGTAAACTGATTACATCAATAATATATACTGTCAAGAAACAATCACAGATCAGTTGACTAAAAGGCAATAGCTACCGTTAAAATAAAATGAATATCTGCCACATGAAAGGATAATAGTGCCTACAACAATTGGAAAAACAACGATGGGAATGATTTTGTTAATAATGCAGATCAAATCGCACGGACCAATGATGAGAACAAAAGCAAATATCTCTTTCAAAAGATCATTAGCAAGTTTTAACGTTATTATGAAAACTGGTTATTGAGCTACATTTAATTTTTGTTAACCTTGGCCACTTGCATTTTTTCCACCAGTTAGCGTAATGAAAACACGCTGTTAGAGTGTCTACAAAATCGTAACGATCAACGATATCTTCATGAATGCAAGTTTCGTCTTCACTACTCTAGGCGACCACCTACAGTAAACGTAAATTACAAGTTGCATGTGTGTATGATGAATGAAGTAAGGGAAACACAATTTTCCCTTATAAAATAAAATGCATATTTTTATGGAATATGGACGGTTTCATTCAACTGACGGAATATGTAGTGCCATAAGGAAAACTCCAATTCACCAATATGACAGAATGAAAAAATAATTGTACTCTCACTAGAGGTTATACTGAAGCTGTATGCGGTCTATCAAAGATTATGTATTATGCATGTGTAAAATTGTTTGCGCTTTTTACAAAGTCGCTCAGAACCAGAAGTGTTAAAAGGTGGTAAAACACAATTTCTTACCCGGAATTTAGGCAGATACTTCAGGCCAATCGCAGGCTGGCTCCGGTTACTCTGAAAAGGAATGTTTAAGATTTTAGGTTAGTCCAATAAAATTTCGACACTTTCAATCACTTTTTCCATAAGATTAATAAACGTTGTTGGCGTCATTAATTTCGTATCCAATTAATAATTATAGAGTTTCTCTAAAATAAGCTACGCACACGCGTTTTACTTTGTCCTTGTCCATATATTGTTGTTGCAATAAGTAATATGTCCCAAAGTTGAAAATAAATTACCATACAATGTGTCATATGACCAGTATGCTATCTAATCATAATTTTAGTGATCAAATCATCAAATGCCCATAAAGCTTAATTCGCATAGTTAATTTTCTTCTTACGTATCTCAGCAGAGATCTACCCACACCATTTTGTAGCTGGCTATGAAACATATAAACATACTAACCATACTCTGATGAAGAATATGGATTAAATATCAGTGACCTAGGTGCTGACATTTATACTGCAAAATAGATTTATCGCTGCTTACAATAAATGTATTTGATGCTGAGTCTGTTATTTTCGATTTTCAAGAAGGTTTCAAGTATGATAAGTAATTGTTTACAGCTCTTTGTATAGCATGCATTTTAACGTTTACAGATTAGAACTCAAAGTTCAAATCATGTTTACAAATTATCACTCCAACCCTATCACAGCAGTTTTCTATTGGTAAACTACTGGTGTTGACATAAGCAATTATGATACTTCCGATTCCGTTTCGATACTTGGAGGAATGTGATTCTAAATTAAGAACTCAAAAAAATCTCCTAAAGCATGCATCTTTAGATATTTGTGTATGTGCTTTGAAAAGCCATAAATTTACATTTCATCAAGCATGCAAGCCTTCAATTCGATTTCACGGTTGATAGTCACCAATAATACGATCAGATCACCTACATATATACCTAAGTTTTTACTTTTATTCCTCAATTTCGTAGAAAAGGGACATACACAAAAGAGCAGCCACTTTCTGATTTTAAGAAGAAAAAAGTTTAAAAGCGAGCATTGCAGTAAATCACAACAAGCCACTTACTTTTAGATTGCCAGCTACAATCTTGTATAAAGCTGATTACCTACATGTTTGTTTATATAATCTTCACTATTTTTTCTCAAATCAAACCACTTTTCATTCAGTAGCGAATTACATAAAAAGATTTTTGGATGCGAGTGGATATTTATTCATTCTGTCACACTTCTCCTACCCAAAGATTTAGGTAAACAAGTGAATCTCTACCTATCTTTTATGATATATTATGCTCTCTACTCAACTGTTATTAATGAACGTATCGTTTACCTTCATCTTACGACAAACATTAACATTTGGCATAGTACAATACGCTTCAAAAACTGTATATCGACTTCTTTGATAATAGGTAATTCAAATCGTGAATGTAACAGTATCCACGTATTCGTAATAATAGGTAGAAGCTTTTTGGCAGGTATGTTGTATGCACACAACTTAAACGCTTCATCACGCTATCGTTTTTGTTGTCACTGTTTGGGATACGCTAAAGTTGGTTAACCCGTATAATCTGGGTGTATACATAATATTATGGATGAAAACTAGACAACAGCGTCCGCAAAGGTGAATTTTATCACTTGAATGTCTTGTTCACAGAACCGTTATGAGAGCAACACTATAAATATAATGCATTGTATAACATTATATCATTCTTTGGCTGATGTGTATACGTAATGCAAAGAGTTTACAACAACATCACAGATGAACTGAAAGAAAGCGAAAGTTTTGCTGCCTTTCATCGTACGTATATGACAATCATCATCAGGATTAACAAGAAACTTCAACTTGAAGTCGGTTATCAAATCTCCTTTTTTAGTTTGCTGATTGTTTGCATTTCAAAAGCGTTTGTATGCATTTGTCGAGTGTAGTAGCTAGTTAATAGGTATGAATAAGAGACAAAAGTCCATGCATTGTAGTTGCTACCGGGCATCATAATATATAGTTGTCTTTTGTTAATAGTGTCCATTGTTGAGAGACAATATGCACTCTTCACTTCTGACAATGTAGTAATTTTCGATACAGAAGAAAGGGAATGCAACAAAAAACTATTTTTAATGGTACCTATCAGATTTATGTATATCCATTTTTATAATGATCACTGACTAGTGATCACAAATTGTCTACGCATGGTGACTATTAATATCTAATTGCAAACGTTGAATGAGTATCAGAAGTGGCTACTTTGTACAGGTGAAGGATTCTGTGTGCATTGTTTATCTCCATAATGAGATAAATGATGCCATTCAGTTCAGGTGAACAGTTACATAAAGTGAAATGCATTTTTTCAATCTACTCGGATGCCTTATTAGTGCTTCTAACATAGTAACGTTGATTTGATTTGCAAGATTATGAAATACTTTGGAATAACAGATTTTTGAACAACTCCTATTATGACAGTTTGTCTTGTCTACATCATTAGAATGCATGAAGTGCTGTCACATCTCCATCACTATTCAATGAAATGTGTATGTACCTATGCGCAGGCACTACGCACCTAATATTCATAGGTAGGCACTTTCAGCAAAATTTTAAAGAGATATTTAGGTACAAATGTAGTGTGTGCCTATTTTGGTATCTTGGCACGCGCATGTCAATTATTTTAATTCACAAATATTCAAGAATTGTGTTTGACAAAGAAAATAAGGGACATTTTAAACCACAAACTCAACTTTTGTCTCTTTTTTGTGCACGTACAAATCACACGTTATAATTTTAAACCATAATATTTCACATAAAATATTCTCACCTTTCCCGATCCACGTAAAGGCACTGATTTGAGTGCTCCAAGTGCGTGAACACGATACTCACGTTCAAGCTGATCTGCTTGCGCTTGAATGCGCCTGAAAATAAAATATTAAGCAAACATTTTAAACCACGTGCATTCTCTATTATTGCAAATTAGCTATCTAATTTGCATATCTGTACTTCCCAACGTTTCAAAGAAATTATCTTTTTAATCTTACGAGATGGCCAAGATAAGCTCCAACTGTTGATTTTCCAACTCTTGTCTCTGCTCGGTATCCTTACAATTTTCAATAATCAGATTTTGCGTCGACTCTAATTCAGCCTGAAGTGTTGAAAGCTTCATTAATTCAGCTTCTAAAAGTAGACTCGTCACCTGAAAGAAAGAAGTGATGCTTCATTAGTTATTTATTACATCTAGACGATGGCCCATATATCCGATGCATGCACTTATTAAAAACGCATAATATTTATTTGCTAAAATATCAACATAATACCCCATGATTTTCATTAATTTATTCAATCTCATTAGTTCTTAACGATGAAAGAATAAGCCCTACTTTGGGTTACCTTTTCCTCTCACATACATCAGTCAGTAGTAAAACAAAAGAACTCCTTGTAACTGTCTTAAATAGGAGTCACGAATCCGAAAAGAATAAGCCAATTAATCAAGGATAAATAAAAGCAAACTTCCAGTGTCTTTTGTAGATGCATTTTCCCCAACATTTACTTCTCTAAGCTATAAGGGACATGTAATGTGTACTCGTATACTGTAGTAATTTTTTTGAATGCGGTTACTGGTATGTAACAAGGCTCGACTACAGAGCAAAATCGTGATCATTTACGCATGAAAACAGCACTCATTGAACAAATTGTTTGTGTATGCTTAGTAGTAGTGAATTTCTAGTGATATTATAATTTTATAGTTTATATATTATATGATCACGTCAGTGCAGTAAGTGCAAGGCATATTGTTCGTACCCCTAGCTCCACATGTAGGCAGACTAAACATAAAGTCATTAAAAGTCACATCCATTCATCAATAGTCGGTTTTGATTTCATTCAACACGAACAGCACAATTTATTGTTTTTGACCCACTTCCCTCCCTTTCGTAGGATGACAATAAAACCACTTCAATACAACCCGTCCATGCGAAATTTTTTACTTGTTTTTTGTTAATTCTATGTCGTACGCATAAAAGCGTAAGTATTCAGTACGCATACTTATACTCACGATCGACACAACGTGTGTAATTTTCTGTTAAGGTAAATTGTCAAAAAAGATTGAAATGTTGCTGGTACAAAGTCAAATTTAGTATAAAAAATGACAACTGTAAGACAGTAAGCACGAGGAGTAGTTATACCATCATCATAACAGTAATAACAAATCCTTGTGTCAGCTAATTATAGTTCTTTTGACTTGACTGAATGACTTGTGGTAATAACATTTCTACAGTAAAAGTAGTGGCACTGTAGATTTTTCTGGATTTGCATGTCATAGCAAGTCGTAGATCCCAAAAACAGGTACAGCGAAAAAAATCCGATACATTTTAATATTCAATGCAAAAAATATTCATGCAGGTATGATGTATTCAAACCTCTTACTGCTGTTGTCAGATAACCGTCAGGAAGTGCGCACCTATCATTTTATACGTTTGTTGACACAAAGACTACATGTTACCCACACATCAATGTGGCTCATTGTCAATGTTGGAAACGAGTTCAATGAAGTGTCATTAGTCATTATTATGCACACACAAATCTTGCACTAGTTAAGTCATTCTCATTATCTTTATATATTTATTCAAAGGGCGTTGCATGCTGGTCACAGTGGTCACCGTAATATTATATGTTGCTTGTAAGACAATAATAGCAGTAAAGTGGATGCCTTTCCATTTTCAACAACGATTAGAGATAGAATAGATATTAATTATGCAAATATCCAAAACATGCATTGTCTCAATAATTTCTGTCTTAAAAATACACAATCAGTGTACGAAACGATTTGTGATTCTGTCAGTATTCATTAAAACGTTTGTCAAAGTTCAAGTAAGGTGCAATTGCCATTGTTCACGACAGGAACATTACTAAAACCATAAAGTCCTATGCTTCTTGGGCCTTTTAGTAATCTGTAGATACTGGGGCATTAATTAGGGAGTTTACAATCAATATATGAGCGCAATAGCAATAAAATATAGATAGCCAACTTCTTTTAAGACTTCCAAATCCATTGAGTATACACCATTTCAGTGTTTAAAAAGGAAATTAATTTCATATCTTACAAAATAATATGACAAATTTTAAGTATACTACCTCTGCTCATGAGAATAAAAAGTTTATTGCACTAGTTATTTGCTAAACGTAAAAAAGATCATTATGGTTTTTGTCATGTTTTTTATCTCATCACAAGCTTCTTTTGGTGTTCAAAAAAATTATTTCTATTGAATTCAGCCGACGACGTGATGACATTATCTGCATTGCCTAATACCTTCAATTGTTGAACCGTATGGAATGCTGAATGCTATAACCGTACATTGTACTTACTGCAACCTAAAATTACACCTATGCATGCTTCTTGAATTTGTAGGTTTTGTTTGTACCTTTAATTCTTGAAGGGTACACATTTTTGCTTGGGGGCTTCAACTGACAATTTGCCCTGTCTTGTCCTAGGGCTCAATCTTGAACACAACGGAAACAAATCTTAGAAAGTATTACTATTATTATGACCAGCTACATTACTACAAGACGTAATACAATGTTTTAATCGTTGCCTGCCCCTTAAAACAAGCAACAATGATTATGATCATGAAGATACATGATTAATTCTTGTATAAACCGCACCAACAGCATGCACCTGGATTTTAAATGACAATCTTCCTTTTTATTTTTCAGTGATTTTTATAAGCTCTTTTTTTAAAGAGTACGGTCTTCTGAGTCGAAACAATGATAATTATTATTTAGGGTTTTGTTTTTAAAAGTATAATCTGTCTCAACTCTCAAGTGAATGAGCCGTAAGCCCAAAAAATACAAACAAAAGGACGTTCACTGATTCAGATTCAGAATGAATAACGACGAAAAGGGAAAAAAGCAACTCATCAAGGCGTATAACGAACCACAAAAGAATTATTAATGCTTCTTGTTTTTGTCATTATTGTTTAGTACGTTTTTGTAGAGAAAAGAAGTTTTTTTGTCGGATATGCTTTTATTTTTCCTTAACTCTTTATGTTCTTACAATTTATAGATTAATGTTGGTAGGAATTGTTGAGTAAAGTAATTACCGAATTTAATTCAACTTTACGAAGCACACTCAAGTTCATTGACTATATTTTACCTGCAAAATTAATCTTCTTAAATGCAAAAACGTTTTTTGAAATGCTCAGAATATTTCTTTCTAGACCTTCATGAAGAAAACATGAGGTCTTCTAGTAAAATGGCTGTAGAGATCCCTTTTACATTCATTCATACTACTCATGTCAATTCGTAATTCCTAAACGGTTTCACTTTTTTTGTGCCAGACGATTTTCAAGCAATCTCGCAAGTTTTTGCCTTATATTCTGTTGAACCGAAATAAACGGATTTCGTATAAACTAAAATGAAGGATAATTGCAGAGAAACGCAAATGAAAAGTTGTAAAGAAGAAAAACTGGCGTACTTCATATTGTAATTGCCCTTCGTCGTCCGCCGACATAATTCGAAACAATATGGTCACCTAATATATCTACCAAACTAAAATAATTAGAGATACAAAACAAACAATAAAGGAACATGAGATTCAGTAAATTCGGAAATGATGCAGATATTATGTACTGTTGAGTATGAAAACCATTTTATGCTAATACTTCCCCCTTAGAATGCTTAATAATAAGGCGTGTTGAAAATATATAATCTTCCTGTGATAAAATTATGCGATATTGTGTGTGAAGAAGATATTAGTGGAAGGAATGAATGAAAAAGTGATAATTTCATTTATTACTTGTAACGTATTACTTTAAACTTTGCACACAAATAAATACATAGCGCAAAACACGTAACAACCTGTGAACTGCAAAATGTTAATAGGGGTCAGATGTGAGTAGCGTACGTTTGTCAGGTACAACAGCAGCATATCAAACATGTCGTGACGATTGAAGGGGGAAATGCATTTTACTGATTATCATTTGAGCAAACAAATGAGAGTAAAAGTCGTCCTTCCTTTTTTGCCAATTCACTTGCTTATGTTTTCTGTATGTTACATCTTTAGCCGACAAGAGCAAGATTGTACGCATCCATATCTATCGTCATATTTTGTACAAGTCATGATGGTTTTGGTTGTTTTTTGCTATATGCACTCTGGGAATAATTAGTGAAAAGGTACGGCTGTCTGCAACGAATGCATGCTTGCCTTTTACTATTTGTTTTTTAGTTTGCAAAATTCTGACATAAAATTTCGTCGTGAAAAATGTTGCATGTTACCACTTGCGCTGTCAGCTTTTTGCCGTAATACTGTAACAATAACCGTTGTAGTCAGAAAGTAAACATTTACAAAATTTACGTGTCACTTTTACGGGGTCTAATACTGATTTGCCATGTAAGCATTTTTATGAGAGGATAATTCTTAACAAGATTATGTGGAACTTCCGGCAGTTTGTATTTTCAAAATTTATCCTTCGAATTGAGTCTGACAGATTGAAGTACTCATTACACTTTTACTCTTCCTTCACAATGGATTCATCTTTATCAATTATCACTTTTGCTTTTACATCTTAACATTTAAAAATCTTAAAGAGCCATAATTCTTTGTTTCAAGAACGATTTAGATGACACAAACGACGTATTTTGAGAATTACCTGCTAAAAACAAAGTGCTGATTAGCTTATCATTATACAATGACAACCAATCATACCAAAATCATACCTTACAGTCAAAGCTCATAGAAGCTCACATGGACACCTAAAGACTCTGATTTCTTTTGATACTATGTATTTTGGGATTTCAAGAAGATAATCATATTGAATTGTAGCATTACTCATGAAAGTTAGTTACAACATTGGCTTTTATTGCCAAAACTGCTTGCAATTTGCCTTTTAAATATGTCGTAGAAAGAAATTGCAAGTGAAGATATTTGATAGAAACAATTTCGTCCCATTCCATTGGAATAGTTATATTTGAGTCATCGTCAGTGTAATAAGATAATTTAATTCCTGATGGGAACAAAGGCAGTAATATTATATAGTGAACAGTGCAATACGCTACAGCTATTTGTAACTTCCTAAAAACCATACGCTAGCAAATGACATTCACGCTAAATCTAATCGAAACTGACTGCATATTACAGAATTCTTTGATTCAGCATCAAAATACCATCGGGTTACGATTACAGAGATCAGAGTTTTTTTTGGTATTTTGGAGGTGAACATTAGTTGGTTTGAGTTGAGTCATTTGATGAGGATTCACTATTATTCTGCATATTCACATGCCGTACCGCATTGTAAGTACGACCAATCATATCTTGCAAAAATATTCAATTTCGGATCAAGGATTACTGATTTTTTCGTTGTAAAGCTCAAGGATATTTTATTAGCTCCAATTGAAACCAATGTAGCGACTCTCATAATGTACACTTGTGCTCACAGATTTTCATAAAAAATTGTCACAATAATTATTGTAATTTGCAACAAACCAGCATTGTATTCAGGTATATGAAAAACAAATTATAAATGCAAATTGTACTTCATGATCTGTGAAGGATTAGAAGCAACGTAGATCTGACATTTTGGCAACCGTTCACGCAATGAAACCAAATGACAATATCCATATTTTGCGATATCTTACTCTTGATTCTTTTTCAAATCCAAAGGTTTACAATCCTAGTCTGCGAAAAACCATGTACTATGATATATTTGCTTAAAATTTCAGCATTTAAAATGCATAGTTGATATAAAATGGTTTCAAGTTTAGATCGCTTGCCGTTATAGTTAGTGATAGAATTTTGAAAAGAATAACATATGCGGTTGGTACTTACCTCTAACTGAACTCCAAACAAATCCCGTGGTTTGTAGGATCCCTTTGATGAATTTTCACACATTTTGAATCTTCTCGTGTTTCAAACGAATAGTTTACTAAATAGTTTGTATTTTTCACTAGAACTTGATTTTATTTAATACGACAATGGGTATAAATTACACAGTCCACATTAAATGTCCCTCTTTCTTAATGTCCACAATACACAATATGATCCACTTCTCCAGACAATACAAGGATTAAAGTGAGTTTGGTTCTATACTTCACATCATGTGCATTGGAACTATAATACGATACAACAAAGTCAGTCCGTTCAAAAGATGATTCATCTCGTAAGAGCACTACAAGTATTTCTTTTTGAATCATTCACTTCACACTTGTCTTGATGAGTGTTCATAAATTCTCCAAATGTTACGCTTGGTAGCATGTACATGCAACGCCAGTATTACTGCTCTTTCCTTCATTGTTGCACAAAATGAAAATATACCTACATCTCCAAAGTCATCCTAGGTATTACCGCAAATCACTGACGCTCACAATGACTTCTGGAATTTCCTTTCTAACATTTTTTTCTTTTAAGATACGATCGAAGGTAATTTATATGTTTTGTAAGTACAGCCCGTAATGACTGGACTGGATCAATGATCAGACCTGCAAAGAAAAAGTTTATTTCAATTGGCTGAATGCAAGGATTTGCAAGTTGTAGAAATTTTGTAAGATTGTTTGTGGCTGATAAGAGAAAAAAGCTTTGGTCAGTCCTTTTGTGGAAAACAAGTTAATTAGGCATGATGTTCTTGTCAGTTTTTATTTTAGCAAAATATATTCTTTGCACACTCATCACAATTACACTGACATAACAATACTTTTATTCGCCTATTTACATTGCTACATCTCCAGCCGCATCAATCTCGCACAATAATATCTTTAGAAATTATTTGCTAGAATCCTTTATCCAGTAAGCACTCGTGATAGTTATGCCTTCAATATTTTTTCTTTAAAATGCCGGCAATGACTTCTCTCTTCCCATTAAGCACTTTACAATAAATATAAACATTTGGAGCCTCCAAATTTCATTGCAAACTCCCAAGTAATTAACCAATAGGCAATTCTTCCATTAAATTCTTAAATTCTAGTTCACATGTAAGAAAAATCTTTGAATCATTAAATGCAAATGGACTATGTAAGCACGTATGTGTGATACTATTTTACAATATTGTTACAGTTTACACACAAGGAGGATGCAAGGTGACCTTCCCACGTTCAATTTAACAAGGAAGCGAAAAGTAATATATCTGCATAAAGACATAAAAAGGTAGGAAACTGGATTGTTTGGTTCACAATTATTGACGCGTTCTCATATTTCTCACATGAAAACCAATGATTATTCATAATATAATGTGTTCATAATATCTGATATTTTGTAGGTACACTATGCTCTGTGCCGGCTTTGCAAACTATTGTGTAATAATAAACTTGGTTGAATTAAAGTACTTGTTGGTATGCATTTTCATTGCAAAAACTTTTCCAAAATATCACTTTAAAACTTGCTTTGATAATGCAAAAAGATGACGTTTCAGCAGCACTATCTCTTTTCTTCTAGAAGAATTTCTCACTAATTATTTTTAGTGCATAAATTCTCATAAAACCATAATGAATGGGATGTTTTATTTTCTCATGATCTCATAATTCCAATTAAACAGACTTGATTTATATACGACATCCGTTTCGTACTCGGTACTTATTCAGCTCAGCTAGCGTGTCCATCGGTGTCCCGAAAATTCCCAAAAATGTAAACCAACTTCGTCAATCAAATTCACTAGAACTGTTTGAGTAAACAATGTGAAAGGAAAAAACTTGAGCCACATGCACCACAAACAACATCAGCACAATTATATCTGAAATCTGTCACAGTCTCATAACTGTCAGTTACTAGGTTGGGAGCGCTGCATAATCGGTCATATGAGACAAAATGTGTGCTGAATGCTCACACAAACGAAATAAGCGTTTTCGTTTTTAAACCTATTGTTACCACTTCAAAAAATACTTCCTCCGTCCTCCTCCCCACATACCACAAGCACCTCTATCACGGTTAAAAACGACAATAGAATCTTATTTTCCCCGGTGCAGTGCATCGCTCCCTGCTCATTCATTGCATTGCATGCATTTTAGTTTTTACTGTTTGCTTCCAATTACAATGCACTTCCATTCAGTCCCAATTCAAGTAAAAAAGACGAACTGCTCACACAGGTTCTAAGAATACACGTAACTTCACAAAACACGTTTAACAATGGAACTTTTCAGCACGCACACACAGGAGCAACTTGTATGTCTGTACTCGCTGCCAGCTTGGTTGCGTATGCCGAGCAAGAAGGTAGAAACCAGCACTACCACATGCAAGAGAAGAGGTGATACACAACCACTTTTAATTCTTTGCTGCATAAATGTACAAAAGGAAAGGATCATATAGGCAAACTTTTAGTAAATTACCAGAATATCAACAAAAAAGAGAAGAGGGGAAGCCCATGAAATGTAAACATTTTATATCATCATTATCACTGCGTTGTAACAGTCACATTGACAATGTTGGTAGTGCCGTAGATTTAGGCAGAAAATACCTAAAAGGCTTCATGGGGACAGAGGACGGATGTGATCTGGTAAATTGGTGATTGCTAAAACACGATATTAGGAAATGGAATATGTCCAGAAACGTGACTTCTTGATTTGGCGTGCATTCTACAATTGTATTTGTATAGGAGACAATAATAGATGAAAATGTGGGAATTTGAGCACATGGTCCAAAATTGGATTTTAAAAAGTACAGCAAATGTCTCATGTCATGTCTCTCGAGTGTGTGTGAGCTCTTTGCGGAGTTGCTCAACTGGACTCTCAACATCAACGGTCATAATTTACACATTACTGCATCACCTCAGAACATAAAATCTTTATGATATGGCATACATATCGGATTATTACAATCCTCCACGGTTTTTAGCTTTTATGTTTGCACATGGATGTTCATATTGCTCTTTTGAATCCTTTTTAATGTTTCAGTTTTTTAGGGGATTCAATCACTAGTAGTACCGTAATGCCTACGCTTTCATTATTTTTGGTTTTTTACCGATGGGTTGGCTTGGCTGGTCCGCAAGCAATATTATTGCATTATAATCCATTATCTACCTTTAGGGTTATTTTATTTCTGTAACAGTTCTTCCCAACCGTAATAAAATGCCATACCTGCCACTGTGCCAAGTTTCATGTAAACAATGAATGAAACACCTAATATAACAGCATCAAAACTGGGAATTCGGAATTGTAAACACAAAAAATACGAAGCCTCAAATACTTTTGACTCAAAGGACAAATGGATGCACACAGTACATAGATAAGTATCTGTAAAAGTCAAAAGTAGCCGTTTGCAACGACGTGCTGATATTTCTGACACACAAAACAGTGTCATGTTGTACTATGTAGTTTTTGTTTATTTTTATGATTTCGCATCTTTCATTTTAGCGTGCATACATATGTGGCCGTGTGTGTATCCTATCTCAAGATAATTACAACTTGCAACAACAGTGATAAGCATACATATATTTCAGAATCTTCATGAAGTGAAAATTAGGGCCTACACAAGTACCAATGTACAATATGATGCAAACATTAAAAGGTGGCACACAATTCCTGTTAGAAAATGAGCAGGAAGTTGAAGGCTGAGTTTGGGTTGTGATACGATGAAATGTATGGAAATGTGGGTTACTCGCACTTTTTGAGCAATTGTATGAGGAGGACTCGTAGGTAAGCTTGTTTTGTAATGCTATACTCATCATATAAATAGCACAAAGGGAAAATTTCACAAATAGGGGATCTTTTTTACAGCTTTTTTTCAATTCTGGACCCAGTTTGAGTTTTCCAGCGAGTACATGCAATTTGTTTCACTGTGAATCAAATGGGATTATACCTGCATGAGCTTTAAGAATTATGCAATATTATAACTGAGAATTTAATTGCCCTTACAATGTTAAAAATCCATAAAACTTTGCATTGTTTTAATTTTAATTTTTTTCTTTATTCAGCATTGTTACATGCAGATAAGAATCAAACACGAGATATAACGCTTTCCACGGGATACTCTTATCGTTCCTGTGTTGGCATGTCAGAAAAAAGGACGTGACGTGGAGGGGAAATGAGTAATAATTTTAAGGGTATGCTGGTGCTGATGCAGCTGGAGAGGAAGGAAGAGGATCCCGTGATTGTGAATATATAAATATGAGTTTGTTGGTATGTATTGAGAATTTGTTCGGATAAATTTTGTTCGTTCGTTGTTTCAAGTCGAAGGCATGCAGAGCTATGCAATCAACACAGACTGAACATATTATATCCCCGGAATATACCAAGCACTCGTTCGCTTCATTTGATTCGAAAATTCAATTCATTACTCATCCATAAACATGCGGCTTAATACGAAATGAGAGTTTACTATTACTGTATTTTACTGACTTGCTATGCCTTTGCTTGTACAATTGTGTGCCATTCTAGTTTCAGTTTCAGTTTTGTTCCTGTTTACAATGTAGCTATGATTTTAATCAGCTCTTTTCCTCCCTTCACTTTTGGTTTTATTGTGCTAATTTACATGAATTTTCCGGATGATTGAGGATTTGTTTTGTTGCACGTTCTATTTCTTCACGCATCGCACGTCTATCTAATAGAATGCATTGTGGAAGCTGCAACTGCCACATTTTGATGGTGATGAAAAGCACCATACTAGACTGACTGAATCATCATGATTTGAAACCGCAGACGACTTTCAGTATTCAGGATACTTAACGGACACATAAAGTCCCTCAAACAAAACAAGCATGAACCTGCCATGCACGCTTACCGACTGATACAATGTGGGAAAAAATACAATGCTTACAAGTGGGCATGTTAGTTTTCAGAAGGTATCCTCAGAAGAACTGACTCAACGCTGGGGGTATTCTTCTATACGAATACTGTAGCTGCCGTAGCACATTGTAATCATATAATGACGCTTTCTAAGTTAGACCATACAAGACGTTGCATGTGCAGCATGACAGCATATCATGTGAGAAGATCTATTTTAACCCTTTTTTACTTTCTTCAAGATGCTGTTCTGGAACAATATTTTATTTTCATGCTCGAGTAAGGTATATATTCATTTCAGTATTACGTATCTTCACTATAAAGTGTACATCTCAATATATAAAAATGGTAGTTCCTGTCAAAATATCCTGGGCCAGGATGAAATATTCGTTAACGGTTGCTTGTTATTAATTTTCTCGAAGTGAAACGCCTACACCACTCTGCCTCATGATATACACTGAAATTTGAAATACATGGTAGTCAGAAGTATTTAAAACTGAGAATGCTAATAATTTTTTTCGATAATGGCAACGGCTATTTTACCTGTTTAATTACGATCGCACATAAAATGTACATTTTGGATTATTGGATTGCATCGCCCATATTTGGATGTTACCTTTCATAAAAAGTAGGATGAACAGTTAAAATCAGTTGGGATGTTGGGAAAGCTAAAGTGCTTGCTTGATACGCTCTATCTACATTATTTGATTTGAATAATAAAATATGCATTAATTATTAGGATGGCACGATTTTTTTGTGACATAGATGACAACTTGATAGGGTTGAAGTGATTTGAATATTTGTTGGGAATGCTAGTGGGTTTAATCGCTATCAAAGCTTTTGAAAAAAACGGATTGAAGTGCATTTGAATATTGCATGACGGGAAAATCGGAGAAGCAGCTTTACATTCCTTTGACCATTGACATCGGAAACACGGAAACGGATAAATGGGTAGATTGTATTCACGACATTCATACAATGATCCCCATTAACTGTAAAAAGTATATCGTTATCAATAAATGCTCCTATATTATAACTCTAAAGCCTGTCTCGTGGTTGCACGTAACCTAAATTGTCCCACCAAAATCGCATTGACACTAAACGGAAATAAAAATAATTTTGAGCAAACTTGAATCCTGTTTGCCTTGCATCCACAAAAGTTTATAGTGTGGTTATGTAAATATTCATACATGTAGACTATCCAGTAAGCTGCATCTGTACATTCTTCGTTTTATTTTGGGACTGCAGACTCCAAATCCACTGTGACTGTGAACTTTCTAAATTATTTATCTTGTTCATTGGACGGCAAATATTGTGTTATTACTGATAGCATAACTACTCAACAATGTATATATATTACAATACATGAATTCTCATAATTTGGGCATGCAAAATCACATAATTAATGTTTTAAGAACAAATAACCCTTCCGAGCCAGCAACATGCTTTAATATTACATATTAGCTACCGGCAAAATCTACACATGAAAAAGATTATCCCTGTTTGAAAAGAAAAATTATAATGATACAAGAGGTTATGTGAACCGCAAAATATGTAAATATATATATAAAATATATTGATATATTGTAAAACTCCAGGTGAGGCATAAAAAGACATTTTAAAAATTTCAAAGTAGTTTAAATGTATATCTATATTTTTTACAAAAACCATAGACCTGTGACTACTGTTGAACTTTTCGAATCCGACAGTAAAAATTTAGACAGACGATTCGTCAGTCATTCGTTATTTCGATATACCTGCCAAATAACATTCCTTCAATATATATGTAGCTACCAGCTACCTATATTGACTCTTTCTCTAAAAGAAATAACCCGTCGTAAAAAAGTACTTTTTTTGTAGTAATCCCTCATTGTGTCCTTAACTCTCACTTTTACATTCGTCACCGTCATCATTAAAATTGGAAACGACCTTTCCTCCGACAACTCTCTGGATGGATCATTTGCTGGCTTAGAGAAAAAATATTAATTGTCAATCGAGAAGCGGAAGAGCATACTAACCATCGGCTGACGAGTATGAGTGAAATGGTTCGATGTAAGGCAGAAGATCCCCTACTTGCCCAAAAATGACAGATGCAAAAGGAAAAGGGTACGGTATACCCTAAAGTTTTATGAAGGTATGTTTGAAGGGAGTGTATGCTTGGCGAGAGTTGAAGTTAATGATTTCGAGGTTGATGGTGTGCGTATAAATATCCCAACTGGCAAAGAAACGTAATACCTATTATATTATAATGTACACATAAAATCTTTCAGCTGTATCCATTTTCGCTTCATTGTATCACCAACCAGTACACAAACCATCGCCATTGTCGCCTGGCTGGCTCAATGAGGAGCATCATGCGATTGAGGCGGTTCCCCGAGGGGAAAATAGGAGTGTAAATTTTATCTACCTACCTCAACATTTTTACATTCGTATTCTGGTTCCCACTAACTAACTACATGAAGAAACCGGTAGTCCGACTGTCATCCAAATGCACTCAAAATATGACATGCATTCACATAAAATAAGTAATAAAATTTTTTTAGCCAACATGTCTTTGATTCAAGTTTTCTTTAACCCTGTGAGAGGAAGGGATTTAAAGCAGTAGGCACGAAGTCGAGTTACAGATCTTCGTCTTCTTTTATACTTTTTACGACTGATGAAATATAAAAATGGGTACAATTTTTCATGGCCACTCGTAAATGCTGACAGTTCTCAGCTCATCCTTTCTTCTCAACTAGTAAATAAATATAAACTTCTTCCTTTTATACTTTGTTAATCGTATCCCGTATCGCCATTACTGTAATTGAAAATGCAAATTGAACACACATATAAAAGAGCCGACGAGTTATATGCAAGTAGGGAAGCTGCCAGGAAAGGTGGTGGCAATAAAAAGTAACAATTTAATGTGATACGCCTTTGTGGATGATATAGAATCTCAAACTATGGTATAACCAGAAACAGGAATTTATAAAAATCGTGGAACGTTGATTTCTCAGCGACTTTGTTGAATTGTTCATTAGTGTTAACTCTTAAATCCATAAAATTTCTATTTGAATGGATGCCTCCGACCTGCAAAGTCTGAGAACAGATAACGGAACAGAAGGAGAAAATCTATAAGAAGAACATTCGTACGTGCCTGCATTCCCATTCTTTGTCGATTTTTTTGCTTCACTAAATTCTTGTGGTGTAAAAATATGCAGTCACAGAGCTAAAGTGTTAGTTTAAAATTTCGAGTACATGAACTAATATTCTTTCAATCTCAATTTTCTCCAGTAGTAGGCTCTTTTTATTTTAAGCTCCAGACCAACAGAAATCCAATTGCTTACAATGATATGATAATTCTGTCGTAATTTAATTACCTGAGAACATTTGACTGTTTTCCATCACGGCATAATCTTCACAATTTTCCCAGGGTGAAGTGGCTAAAATTTCGTTGCATGTCGGCCCCCTCAAATTATGATGTGAAATGCATTGTATTGTGTTAAATAGTGTCTCATGTCTTTTGGGAAAGTCTTGTAAAAGTTGAGAGAGTGGAGGCTGAGAGGGACTGATGCAGTTTTATCAAATGTGAACCTGAACCTAGAGAGCTCTTAAAAGTGAATTACTAATGATGAAGCAATTAATAATCAAACCCTCCCTTCATTTCCTTTCACGCAATCCATGTTTCCAGATATATCTTCCAGCAACATTTTCATGCCCTTCAACTTCCTCTTGCTTGAGTGTGTCATACGCAAACAATACGTATTCTTTTTTTTAGTTCTCATGCACATGACTTTACATCCTTACTCATTGTCAACGGCTAGATTTGGAGGAAAAAATATGTTTTTAATACAGAAAGAGTACATTATCAAGTTAGGCTGAAGCTGAAATAAAAACAAAATAATAGATAAAAACAACTGCATGTTTCTATTCAGGTAAATAGCAAATGGAACCCCTGTAGAAACGTTGCTTTTTATTCACAAATAACGGTCATATATGATAGTGACACAGCAATTCATACTTTTTTAAAATTCTGTAAAAATCTATTGTGTATATTTTATTTTATTTAAAAAAGCAACTGTACCCAGCCCACCCTCAGCTATTTGTCATTCTCTGCAAGGGGCTACTAGAAAGAAGAAGATAAGTTTTGTATTATAATTTGTATCGTTTTCTCATCTAAAAATACTGATGCTTCATGCAGGTAGACTTAGACTTCATTTTAGCTATATTATGATGATGAGTCAGTAAACTAACTGCATTTTTTATGGAAATGTTTGACGTACACCACTAACACAGAATATTATTTCATGGACAAGTGACTTTTATAGCTTACATAACCTGCTCCGACTTACAAAAAAAAACTATAACGGCTCAAGCTTTTCTTTTGTGCGTCCATCATTAAAGTTCTAAGAAAAGAATGACAGAAGGTAATACACCGGAAATGAATCTTTTGATCGTATATATGCCGTTCTCGTCTAATTCACTCGCTTCTTGGGAAGCATCATATAAAAGTTACCAACAAAGAAAGCGTACCCTATAATCATCTCGCATAATATGACAAACTAAAAAAGCTCAACAGTCTGTCTTTGTCTAATCTTCCTTACTAACATCGTAACTTGAATGAAGAAACTATTTGGGTAAAACTTTACTACTGCTAATATATGGGAAAATTAGAATGCTAATCTTGTTCCAGTGAATAATTCACTTAAAACCGATGTTATTTAACTAGTTTGTAATTCAAATGTAACAACTGCATCCAAACGTAAAATGGCATATTGTTTACTACTAAGGAATCATCTTATGTGTCACTAGTACTAATTTTAAACCTTTAAAATGTAAATTAGCTATGTAATTCTGTCATATTATGTTTTCAATAAAAATAAGTGTCCAAATATTTACGAATACATTTGAAATTGAGAGGTATACAAATCATTAAAATAAATTTATTTCAGAAAATTATGTCGTCTAAAAGCGAAGAGGATGAATGCAAGCAAACAACACATTTCTTCAACATGTTGTATGTAACATTTCAACGTGTTGCTGTCGGTGTGTCTCCTGAAACGAAAAGAAAATGCGTTTACCAGAGAGCAGAGAAAATGATAATTTTACCTCGTCACACGATATCCCTTGCATATACCTACCATTAAATGCATTCTATTCTTCCTCAACAAAAGGAAACAATAGAGAGAGACGAAAGTTTTTCTCGAAAAGCGATTATGCTGCTAAGTGCGTGTATAAAATCGTTTCATTCACTTCTTCATCTGAATAATTTTGAACCACATAATACGTACAACTATATATACTATTATATTATTACACTATGATGATCATCAAATGAGCGAGCAATTTTAAAACAGTAGAAAAATTGTACTTGGGGGTCTGTCGGTCGGTTGACGTTTCTTTTGTTAAAACTGGAGACAGATGATGCTGTATCCTCTCGTGCTTCCCTTCATCTTTCGCCTGCATTAATAAACTGCAGTGAAACGCCATTGTTCTTGAAGACACAAGTCTGAAGAAAACATATGGCTTTTCATCGTCATGATCGTCTTCATCTCAGTTGACTAATTTCACCTGACACCCTTGAGTTACTTCCTATTGTCTGAAATTTAGGGTGGGAAATCGCATGAACGAAAAGGAAGATAACGTCAGCATTGTCAACAAAATTGAAGTTGAGTGTAAATGATCATCGTCGTCAACAAAACCAAAGCAAAACACATTTACCTGAGAAGAGAAGACTGCAACAAAAAGCATAAATTTAGCAGAAGATTTTTTATTTTATCGTCCCAATAATGAATACTTTTCATTATTGTTCAGCAGGCGGTATGTCCCCGGCTCAGAAGAAATCTTCTTCTAAAACCACTGAAACTGCGTTAATAATTTTGTGAGAGTATCTCATAAACTAACCTTAAGTGGGTAATGCATCTTCTGCACTAGCAAATATCATTTTGCAACTTGAAGCATACATATAATATGCATAATATTTTAAAGATATGTATCACCATAAAACTGCATAATTGTCAAAATATTAGTGTACTTGCGTTTATTCGTTTACTGGGAATGACGTCTTTGCATACACATGCGATCATTGCACTCTGCAAATGGATTGGATAGCTTTCTTAATGCTCATCTTAACTCGTTTTCTCATTGCCTTAATCCATAAAAATTCGTTAATTTAAACCAAAGTACATACCATCCTCATGCTTGAGTTTTTGCACGTTTTATGCTACATAAATAGCTACATAACAATGACAATGCTTCCAGCACCGACCGACACAATAGTAAGCAGATGCGAGACTGTTTAATTTACTGTCGGAAAGCCTTATAATTGCCTTTATCACTATTGTCAATGACACGATATGTGGATTGCAAAAAATCTAAACTTGTGATATATCGTCGCTTACAGGTTTTGTGTTTTGAGTCTGACTGCTGCTATAATCACTTACCTGTGAGAACTTGTAAATCTGTGAATACAAAACTAGGAATTGCATAAATATTCGGCAACGTTTCTATTATTCCCTTTTTTGTACGCAAAGTGTGCAACAGCGTTTATGTAAAAACTGTGGTTAAAATGTAATTTTAAATTTTCGAAACAGCTATTTGGCACCGCTGGCATTGTCGCATAACTATCGATTGCTTCATTCGTTAAACTTTCGCGTTTTTGTACTAAGCCCAAAATAATGTATCAATACGTCATAATTACACTGTACTCGGTACAAACAGCCAATTCGTACGAGATAATAACAGTTACATTTACATCACATGCACTTGTAAAAATTGTCGAAATCAATTCCGATTCCCCAATTGCAACAACTTGTCAATGTCTGCCTCAATCTGATCTGGGGTACCCCAGAACTCGGTTTGTATTACGATGCTGTTATATAGTTTGAAGCTGCACTTCACTATTTCAGCACGTAATCAAAATACTTTATTGCAGGTTATTTTTTGCTTCACTTTTTACCCATCATTTCATCCTGAGGCAGTAGTAAGTAAACACTAAAGATTTGGTTTTAGTAATAGATTTACTATGAATTTGAACAGCTTCGACCACAACCGTACTACACTTGGTCCCATTAAAGCAATACATCAAATGATTTGCTATTTGGCAAGGGATCTTTGTCACTTGCCTAATTCTACACACACATATTCAAGCTAATGTATTTCGCATGCAAGTAACGGAGCTCACTCGCATTACTTGCTGCTGATTGAGCAGTTACACTTCCTTCAACACGGAAGCATTAAATAAAGTGGTCCATTTTCGTAAAAATAAGTACATAAATCAACTAGCAAAAATAAGACGATGTAATAATGTCAATTTTAAAACCTTTCAAACGAAAGTAATGAAATTAAAAGCATTGTAATGATGGATGACATGTCAGAGAATAGCACTTTACAATGTTCTGTGTTTACTCATTGAATCTGCGTTTACCACTCCATTCATCTTTTAAGTTTTGAGAAAATCAATGATGAAGGTATAAAATGATAATGTGTGATAAGCGATATAATGGGGATTGAATTTTCTTTCAAAACTATGCAGTCTGATTTTGAAGAATAAAATTGTTTGCACTTTGCAAAAAAAAATTTTTACGAACAATAAGTTTGCATCTAAAATTTAAAGACGTAAAATATTTGTGATTGGCATTACGAACAACAGTAGCATCTCTGTAACAAATGGATTGCTGTTTAATTTTTGCCAAGCATGTGTTATGACATGATAAGTGGTTATTATTCTGGGGGTGATGCAAATGAAGTAGGGTTGATGGGTACCATATCATGAATACCTGTGAATGTTGAATGTGTAGCAATTTTACAATACTTTATGATTCACTCGTGGTGCATATTATTATGTTTTAAAGGATATTATTCTCTACATCTGTGGACAAGTTAGAAGTTGTCATTGTCTGTAGACACAAAAAATATCGTCAAAACGAGAAGTAAAGCAAAAATTTTAGTTAAAAATATGAAATAATATCATGCATGTAATACTGTAAATTGGTGACCACCAGTTGTGCGAAGATTGTTGAAGTTTTCACTTTTAGACAGATAAATGTTGGTAAAGTGCTGTTTGTTTTATGAACTAGTCGAAGTAAACGGTAGGAGTATCTGACCAACAACATATTATCATTAGTAAACTCTTAAATAATTGTTATTATTATTACCGTTTATAATCACTATTGTTTGTGTGAAACGCTGAATCTGCATACCACAACATTGTAGCTTCTTCCTTAAAAGCTGACATTAAATTTGGCACAAGCGAAAAACATATATGTTACATTTACATTTCATCAAAATTCAAACACACAACACTTGGATGACATCGTAGAGAGAATATAGGTAACAATCCTTCTGTGTGGGTACGAACTTCCGGAACATAACTTTAAAGGGGCCACCGAAGATTGATCTAGCCAGACTAATGAGCTACTGTAAACGATTTGAGGTATTTGTTATGCAAAACATATTTCTAATCATGACATAACGCATGAGTGTGGAGTTTTCTAGAACCAAAATACAAAATGCCTATTGCCTATTATATACATTTTTGTAAACATATAATTTACAAAATGCATACATACATACAGCATTAGATCATTCATAGTTATAGCGCGTGATCGTGAGCGATCACATCCAGAAAACATAGACTTTTCCCAACACAAACTGCGGACCGACTGGCTTGACTGGTATGGTAGCCCGGTCTGTCGATTTAACTATTCACATAAAATTCTACTCTTTCTTTTAGCCAACCCATTACTCAATAACGGAATAAAGTTGCATGCGGAGCTACGCAATAAGTTGTATTCTCGTCATTCAGTAAATTTAGTTTTACTTTTAAAATCCGTGATTTAACGGATTTACATGCCCGGAATCCGGATCAGTTACTAGTAAAAGTCTGAACCATGGGCATTTGTATATGAGCGAACAGATTCAATGTTTAAGTAACGAAATGTATCTATTCGGTTACGATACGATTGTCTATGAGTTGAGGTGTTAGTACCACTCATTGGTTGAACAAAATAATGATTTATTACTTGTAGCGGGTACAGCTATTTTGCTCAAAGTGACGCGCCCCGAGAAACGATTGTGGCAGTCACGACTCGCGTCTTCAAGTTAGTAGTATTCAATTTTTAAATACAAACCTCGAACAGTCAAGATCCGATTTTGTCATTTTCAGCATTTTAAAGCATCATACACGCTAGTAAAATACGTGTAACTGATGTAACATTTTAAATACTTCTGTGCCTGACAATTCCAATAGGTTTAATTTTTTCAAGGCTTCAATTTATGTACCATTCAAATTACAAATCAATCAGTTTCTTATATACCTTCTGTTAAATTTCTTTCTCACTTTTTTTAGTCTGATAGTGAGTCATATTGTTTGAGCTGACATTCCATTCCATCTTATAATTACGTTACTCGTTATCATCGATGCTATATAAACATAAATTTTGAAGATCAACTCTACGGAGAAGCCATGTTTTCAGCGGATCAAACGGTAAATTTCAAACTTCATGATTTAAGTTGCATAACATAGCAATATGCATCTCCAACCACTTTAAAAAATGAATACACATAAACTATTGCTTCCGATTATTTGCCGTTTCATGCATATTATAATGCATATATGCATATTATTATTACAATAGGCCATGAAAATAAAATTTTGGATGGGGGAGGTTTGGAATACTGTAGTCACAATAATGGAATTATTATTCGCATTAAAATACTGGTTAATTTATTATGTCAGATTACAAATAAAACCATGAAACATTATACAAGAAAAAATTAAGCGTCAGGGTCAGGAGTTTCGGCAGGATCAGGTCCTTCGGCGTTTGTTGTTCCTCCAACTTTTGAAACTGCATCACGTTTTGATGATGCTAATGATACTCCATCGCGTTTTGCTGAAGCCAGCGATACTACTTCAGGCTTTGAAGCTAGTGAGACTCCATCACGTGGTGCTGAAGCTAGTGATACTCCATCGCGTTTTGCTGAAGCCAGTGATGGTGCATCACGTTGTGCTGAAGCCAGTGATACTCCATCACGTTTTGACGATGCCAGTGATAACCCATCACGTTTTGCTGATGCCAGTGATACTGCTTCACGTTGTGCTGAAGCGAGTGATACTCCATCGCGTTTTGATGATGCCAGTGACATACCTTCTCGTTTTGATATTTGGTCATTTCTGTGAGCTTCAATAAGAAGATTCTTAGGCGGTGGTGGTGGCCGGGTAGGTTTAGTAGTTTGAGCAAGAAGATTCAGGGCAGAGGCGACCGATGATATACCCGCAGAACTATTCAGAACCATGCTGACAAGGGTCAAACTTCCCATTGGGAAAAATGCAAGTAGACGTTCATCAAAGTCTCCCCAGGGAACACCCTGCGTTTCCGCTGCGTACTCTTCAATCTTTTTCAACTTCCAAACCGATTCGTTAGGATTCAACAATTCATTTCCTGCAGAGTTTGAATAGTCATAGGCACCTTCCGCAATCAAAAGCATTAACAGCTTGGTGAATTCCCTAGTTCTATTATATTCTGCAATGAACTCGTCCTTTGGAGCGCTTTGTATTGTGATTTCCCAGCCCGTTACATTATCAAATACCTTTGCATACTCTCGCAACGTACGCAAGTCACTATACACCTCGATATCTTCTGGACAGTTGGGATCACTATGAGCCAATATGGCAGCTTCCACAGTGAAGCGAGCTATATCTTTTTCCGCCGTCACTAACATCACATGAAAATTTAACTCTTTTAAGTACTTTGATAGCATAAGCAGGAAATATTCATGTTAACGTTTGAAATAGTCATTTAATAAAACTATAAACAAGATTGTCCACGAAGGTTTACTTGCGCAAGGGACGTCTGCTCCGTTTCCGACTACTGTCCATAAACCCATTTTGCAGTCCAACCCAAACCATTTTCCGAAAGATGCCTCCATGATGTCTGCAGCGAGTATCTTTATAACTCGAAGTCCTTTAGCTTTCGCTGCGTTTGCGTGATTCTTTTTCCCTTCAAAAACGGGATGAGTGTAGGCTATTTTGTAATGGTTTGTTCCGTACTCAGATGGGAAGTAGACCTTTACTTCGGCTGTCACCATTGCTTCAATCAATGCGTCCTGAACTCTCACCATTTCTTCTCCTTTGACACCTAACGTGGAAACGAGAACGTCCACCCCTTGAAGAGCTTCAGCCATGGCGGCGGCATCGTCGTATTTTGGAACTGGACAGAGCTAAGAAGATGGTAGCAAAGGGCGCTTAGGTATTTATTTAATAAATTTTTTGTAAGTGTCCAGTTGTCAAAAAATTTATTATTATAAAGGCTGAAAAATTACGACTGCTCCAGATGTAACGTATGATTGGACCATTTCATTATCTACTTTATCCTGTGAGATCAAAATTCGTAACTCCTTGAACTGCTTATTTTCAAGAGCATCTAGAAATACTGGCATCATAAATTTTCCAATGTATCCCGTTACGCCAATAATAGCCACGGTAGGGGGATCCTTTGATCCTCCTTTCTCTGTGGTAAATCGTAAAAAAGGGAATTTTTAGCAACCACTATAATGTATCAGCCACCTAACATAACAAGCGCAGTGACCATTCCTATCAATTTTGCATATTATTATGAAAGCATTCTTACTTTTGGACTTGCAACATCCCATTGTGGATGGAGGAGCAGTTATGAAGCTGTGGTTTCCTTTAATTTTATGCAATTTTTCTCCATTCAATGTGGGCAATGTAAGTCCTCATTCGGAAATGTGTTTACTACTGTGCAAGAAATGAACTTGAAAAATCGATTTTGAAGTGGAACGGTGAATGGAGAGAGCCAGAGGACACAATAATCAACGCACTTTGGTAATTTTTAAATTTTACGGGTGATAGCAAAACGAACTTTCTATGACAGCCAATCAACTCGGTTGGCCCATATTACAGAAAAACTACAAAATGGTGGAATCGGGCCTGTCATTTTTAGGAACTAGGAGTTTTTGAAATTTTGTATTTTATCCAATATTGGGTAGAGGCGAATTCTTTACTATTAACATTTTAACACAATTATCGTCCGTAAAAGATTAGTAAAATTGAAGCATTTTTGTTGATTGATCATTGTAGTCACATTCCATGACTCCAAAAATGACATCATAATTATTGTCTAGGTGTTATGTTGGAAGATGAAAGATGCGTGTGGTGGAGAATACCGAACTTTCTCTTTTCACTCCTTCATGGTTGGCTTCGGCAAGCAATATTAAACTGTTGTGCATGTACATTTGGAGACCTTATTCAATATTTAATTCATTTTATTCAACAATCTAATGAAAAAGTACCGTATTGTACGAATAAAACAAGTTATGTTTTTATGCATTGCGATGTCGTGAATGAACTTACATGGTCAGCACATATTTTGTTTAATTTCTGATCGTTGCTTTGAATCGATCTTGCTGCGACTGTTTTGGGCCATGTGCTTTGTTGTGTATTCGTTCATCTTTTTAGACATATTTATTTTTTTAAATTGACGCACATTTAAAAAAGTACAAATTAAAAGTACAAAAATAAGTCAGGTGTAAAACAAAATGTCATGTGCCAATAGATTTAGAGAAGCTAATGATTATTTTTTATTCATGTAATTCTTTCCCACATCTGGATGTTACTTCTATGTTTTGGAAAATAAATAGACAATACCACTTTCCATGTAATTGTAGGCAGCATTGTTAAATAATGATGAGCTAGTATTGAACCTAATATTATATCATGTCAAGTCAAGATTTGTTGAAGCAACATTCAAGGCATGGGAAGGTGGAAATAAGGAATTGGTTGAGTTGCTGCTGGAAAATGAGGCTGATGGTTATTGTTTTCACTCTGTCACAAAATGATGGCTTTGTACAATGTACATCGCTGTATAGTCACAAAGACCTGACTTAACGAAATGTTCGTTCGATATCATTGCTAGAGATCGTTAAGTTTGCTTGGATTTTGAGAAGCCGGCCTTTCATTCCAACTTGAAAGTTTTGATTCAAATCACTGCGTCTTCACGCTTACATTTTGGCGAGGTAGTGGGATGGAATGTTTTTGTCGTGGGATCTAGGATTCGTCGGTGTCAAGTAAATACTATGTATTGTCCGAAAAACGTTTAATTGATGATACATCAATAACATTTCATTTTGTTTGACATCACAGTTTTTGATAACGTCAAATTTGCAGTCAAAATGACGAATAAATGAGCATAAAACAATATAACGGCGATTGACGTGATTGAGATAAAATGATGTGAAATAAAATGGGGTTAGTTCATTTTAATTGCGTAGTGAATATTTCAAACTTAACAGTCTTAATTTAGCAACTGAATTATAATTCTCTTGATACATTGTACACCATAATCTTTAATGCATTCATCATGCATGAAAATCGAATAAATAAATGTATACTTCAGTCGCACCAACATTTCTCTGCAGTCCAGTCCAGCATTATTATTCAAAGTCTTTCCAGGGAACGCCATTTGTTTCTTTTGCATAATCCTCAATCTTCTTCAATTTCCAACCAGACTCATTGGGATTCAGCAAGTTATTCCCTGTAGATTTCGAGTAATTGTAGGCGCCCTCCGCAAACATGAGCATAATCAGTTTTGTGAATTCTTTGCCATTTTCATACTCCTTTTTAAACGTATCTATTGGAACAGTGTTGATTTTGATGGTCCCACCGGTAATTTTGTCAAACGCCTTAGCATACTCCCGCAACGTACGCATGTCACTTAATACTTCAAGCTCATCCGGGCACTTGGGATCTTTGTGAGCTAGGAGGACGGCTTCCAAAGTGAAACGTGCGAGGTCCTTCTCTGATGTCACTACACAGACAATTTTAAAATGAAGTTAGCTAATAACTACTAACTGATGACACACAGAAATTGATGGAATAAGACACAATCTGGTTTAATGGACCCAGTAATATCATAGATAACAGGTTAGCTGTTCAAAAATTATTGGTGCAATCCAAGTGACTACTTACTCGCACATGGAATGTCAGCTCCGTTTCCAACAACGGTCCAAACTCCTGTCTTGCAATCCAAGCCAAACCACTTGCCGAAACTCGTCTCCATAATGTTCCCATTGAGCATTCTAATAGTACGAAGTCCTTTCTTCTTGGCAGCGTTATAATGCGATCTCTTTCCTTCGAAAACAGGATGGTTATAAGACACTTTGTAGTGGTTTGTTCCGAATTCTGAAGGGAAATAGACTTTTACTTTGGCAGTCACAAGTGCATCCAGCAGTGCTCCCTTAACTTTTTCCATATCAGCCCCTTTAGTTCCCAATGTTGAGACAACAACGTCAGCTCCTTTAAGAGCTTCCGCTAAGGCAGACGAATTTTCATAATTTGGAACAGGAGTAGCCTGAGAAAATCAAAACAAAAAATTATGGAACAATTTGTTCATAGTTGTAAAGTAAACATGTTAAAAACTTTAGACTATTTTTTCATGAGTTAAAGGAAATTACTTTTGCTCCTGACGTTACGTATGACTTAATAGGCTCGCTATTTTCCTTGCTCTGTGTGGCCAACACTCGTAACTCCTTCAGTTGCTTCTTACCCAGAGCTTCCAGAAACGCCGGCATCAAGCATTTCCCAACAGTTCCCGTAGATCCAATAATCACCACCACAGGGGGACTCGACATTGTGTGTAAGATTCTAGCAATAATAATGGTATGAATGAAAAATATATTTTGAATGCGAGGAATTCGACAAGATATATACTGTAGTAACGGTCGTGGTAGTATACTACGTGTACGTATCATTTAAAATGTACACTTTATAGCGTTTTTCTTTAAATAAAACTAATTTGATTAAACGTATTGAACATTAAATGTTTCTACAGTGTTTCCTAATACGATATAAGATACGATATGGATTGGGCAAAATTTGATCTCATATTATACGGTCTTCATTTTCATATCAATGAAGTGTGCAATCAAGACCCAAATTGTTTCATTCTCCGTGAACAATGTTTCAGCATTTATTCAAGGAAAATCGACGGAAGCAGAACAAAACCCTGGAAGCCTGAAATTCAGAAGAAAGTTCTAATACTCAAAGCATAATATATAATGTAAAGTTATACCTATAGTTGGGGATGCAATTATGCTGAACAGTTGAAATTAATATAATTAGATGGATTTATATTCTGAACAATTTGCTTTGCAACCTGTCAAAACCTGTCAGTTACCAACACATGTGCTCAGAATTTACAGCTGAACGATGAGTCTTCAATAAACTCGGATGTAACAATACACTCCAGCAGGTCCAGAGTCCAGCGCTATTGGAATAGGATGTATTCATCAAGCAGCGTATGAGAAAAAGCGTATTTATAAGCGTTACATGTAGAAATAACATATTTGTCTATTGTTCTCGTTAATGCTATGCAAATTCCCACAGATGTCGCACCCTATTTCATTGATAAGGCTGCGATTACAATGACTGCCTGTATGCTGAGAAAAATGCACATAAATATTATAGGTATTTAGGTTTCCATAAAATTCATTTGTTAGTGCCATGAAAGTTCAGTTCAAATCATCAATATAAATATACATTTTTTACACATAATACGTATATTTTTACGTTACGTGTATCACTCCATAATGTCTTTGCTGTATGACAATTTAACAAGAATGGCTAATTTTTTATTGGAGGATGATGATCACTGAATGAATAAAGGGAGCAAACCCCCGGGTTTTGATAAATACCAGGGAGTTAGAATTCCGCTGCTTTGCAGAAATAGAATCGAAATCAGTTGTGAAGGGGCTTCTGGGGCGAAGCCGAACCCTAAAATGTGACTGATTTTAAACGGGAGAATATTGCAGAAATGTACGGAAGAATAGTGGATTATGAAAGTTTAACTTTTAAAATAGGTAATTTAAGGTATATATGCAGATCTATCTGCTAAAATGTTTGAACAAAGCTTGTCCATCAAACTGGGAAAATATGAGTATATACTTGGGTCATAAATACATTTGAATAACCAGCATTATGTCAGGTTTTTAAACTTCCTAGAAATGATCAAATAGTTTACGTAGTGTTCGTTGTTCCTCTTATTACACAGCGCTTTTATATGTGGTCACTTTTGATGGCCAGATCCAAAACAATTTACATATAAGTTGACTCATGGGTGCACATAAACCCCTGCTACATCTCCCTAATGATGTTGTTATTAATAATGGCCTTAATAAACTTAACTGGAGCATGTAAAAGCTGTATATGTACAAGAGGGCATTTTCATTAAATAGAGTTGAATGAGAAGACCTTGTTTGCACAACTGGTATTTGCTGCATTCCTTATTCAATTATTTTGACAGCCAAGCTATTAAATGAGTGTCAACATAAATTTGTACTAGCCTAGCCTATGTACCTTAGCACAAATAAAACCATTGGAAGTTTATACTACCTATAATTATGTAATAAGAACAATCCTCTTGAATCATCCAAATTATAACATGTGATTCATGCAAGTAGAGAAAATGATCTGTTCTAACCCTCAAAGTCTCAAAATTGTAATCACCTATCACCTTCAACAACATTATGCCTTCCAGCACAAACAGTAAAGCCCAAAAAATTAATTCAGATTGGGCTTGACGCGCGTATAATTTATACTTCCCATCTCCGAACGAAACTACAAATGAAATACGCAATACGATACGAAATGCGAAAGACTCTTCTACTCGTCTAGATTCTTTGTTTGTTCTCCTCCTGCATGCATCTCAACACAATACCTTGCATAGGTATATACCATTTACCATTCACTTTTTAGCCATCAAAATAATGATGTTTACTTCAGCTTATTGCATACCTTTACCTCACCTTTTCCCCTATTTTCATGGGACGAGTAAGCAACTTGCAACTCTCAACAACGCTATGATTTAAAAAGATACCTAGTGTATTTACGTAATATCTTTGAGATACGGTTGGATATGGAAGTATAATTTCTTAAGTGATTAGTCCTTGACTATAAACTTTAAATGCGCATCATCATCACATCTTCAATTTGTACAAAAACAAAATATATGTTACGTGAGCATGCTCGCTGTCAGCGAAGGCCTGTATGGCATTAACAAAATTATAGCTTCACACGCCACTGCTAAATGGTACCATAAACCACGCAGAAATATCCTCAGATCATCTCTTCTAATTTCACTTCACCAAACGTATTTTGTCATTAGCATTACACCTATATTGCACTGTTATTAAATGGCATGCCCATTTTTCTCATGTCTCAAACTATGATAACCATGAACATCGTCATCTCATCATCACCGAGCATCGCTATTGTAAACGTAGACTTCCTTTCAGCCGGTGAACATGAAATTATTGTTGAACTGAAACCATTTATAGACTTGCTGAACAATAGCTCTACGAAGTAAATACACAAGTGAAGCAAAAGTGCAATTTAATGTGTTTATATAGCAGTAAATAACCATCTTCCCATGTTGACGTTAATTCGTGTTTTAGCAACTGCAACCTGTGTGAATGCATTCACCATCGCTATTTTTTACATCAAAAAGATGTACTACATATTGTATATTAATAGACATATACCTACAGTAAAAAAATAATTTGAAAAGAATTTTTGTGGAGCACGAACAAACGGTAATTTTTTGTGTCAGTGCTTGAAAACAAGCAACAGGCATGAAGAGAACAGTAAACCATAACCATATTGCACGCGTTGGGATGTCTTGTGTTGTATGCCATGAAGTTATTCTTGCAAGTTTCATAATAACTTCTGATTTGTCCTGAGTGATTTAAAATTCATAAATGTCCATGTGCATTCCTCACAATTAAAAAACACTCGTTCGTTTTGTTTCGTTGAACAACTCACAAAAAAGCTCTGCATGCATATTTTCAGCCTCTGGCCATTTAGTTATAGTTCTCCGTAAGGAGACGATTCTTCTAAAAATGAACGTTCAATAAATAGCAATAGTTTTTTTTAAACGTGTACAGTCATTCATTCATGTGTATAGTGAAAAGAAAGAATAAAAAATATATACCTATAAGCACATAATAAAAAACTACGCTTGTTTTGTAATTGTCTATTGTCAATTGTATTGTATAATCATTTTCAATTTTCCGTATTGATATTCAGTGCTTCACTTTTATAAAATTCTCACAGATATAATTTGCTAATGGATATGGTGTGTGTGGGTTGATATGTCGTGAGTCAAGTTAAGTTAGTCTCTTTCTGTTGTTTGCAACGAACAGGTCGTATAGACATATTTGTCGCTGACTACACAACGCCCGCACTATACCAGTCGCAATTATAATGCAACAGGGTTGTGTACAGTTGGTGTAATTACCATTTTTTACTCAGTATGGTTTCTAGATAATTAATTCAGGCAGGCTACTCTCAGTTTTTATAGTTTTTTCAAGTGAGTTTTTCCTTAACAAACTCTCGACCAGTAATACAGCCCACGTTTCATTTCATTGACGCAGTCAGTGAAGCGATCTTTAGTTAACATGTGACGTGTTTATATTTAAATAAAATTATTTGCGTAGTTAACTCGATACTCAATACAGTTTATATTTATTTGAATAAAGCGTTTAAAAGTTGAACATTGAAAGAAAATGTCATATCCTGACGCGCAAGTTCCAGAAATGGACGATTCTGAGATAAAACGACGCGTTGAATCGATTGCGGGGAAGAATGCACGCGTTGTGGATTGTGAAAAGAAAAGTTCGTTCGTTTCAGAGGAAACACTGCTTATAAATGGAGTGCCTGTAAAGTTGGAGGGTAGAACTGGCGAGAGAATAAAGGAAGCTCTAAAATCCGGTCAGCCCCCTCCCGTTGAATTATTGTCAGAAATTTTGGTTCAAGCTGGTATCGAAAAAAATCCCGTGCAACTTGAAACGACTATGACAGTGAAATCTAGTACAAAAACATCAGAGTTGTCAACACTGAGAGACCGGAACGGGCTCTTGGTGGATGAAAAATTGAAGGAGTTCGAAGAGGATGACGAAATTCAAACGGCGAGTGTAGAGATTTGGGAAAAGGATTCTGACGAGGCAGAAAAGCTTAGGAAAACGGTCGACGATTTTAAAAGCAACATGGATTCATATATTATACGTATGTTTGTCACCACATCATTATAAGTTTTTGAATAAACATGCAAATACTTGGCCATCTATCTATGTATGTATGATGTCAATTTTTTCAGCGAAACCATTACCACGTGTATACGCTCAGGACCGAACGTCTCCAAAGACGCGACACTCTCCAACAAATATGTCACCAAAACCTCCCACACCAAAATCACCACAACATTACAATAACAACAACAACACGAAGAACCAATATTCATCTCATTATCAACCATCTATGCAGCAGCGACCTTCAGAACCACCACCCAGAATTCCATCGCTTATGAAGCCAGTAAAGCTAAATACGAAGCCTATACCTCCTCCTAAGCCAAAGTCCAAGCAACAGGTGGCTGATGTTCTCAGAAGAGAAAAAAACTTTGAGCTTCCAGTTCGAGTTGTTTACGAAACGTTCATTTGAATCGAAATATGACTCTTGAATCCAGACGGGCATCCCAACGACCAACTGTACGAAATGATTTCATGGATATGTTTATAGCAATGCGTCATGTTGTAATGTATAAAGTTGGTATTGTATAGAATTAAAACAACGTTTGCATTTGCAATCTGGTCTGTGTGTTCCTCCTCATGAAAACTTCCATTTTGTTATTATAATATGTATATTCCAAGATTAAACCAAGAGCCTGATTTTTTTCCTATTGAATATTTAAGCAATCAAATTACATTTTCAAGAATCCAGAAATATTGCATGTTGAATTAGAAGGGGGGAATGTGAGTAAATGAAAGTTGAATTATAATCCCTAATTCCTTCATTATATTAAATCGAAATTATGAGGTTTCTAAACAGCATGATGTCACATATCTGGTGAGCAGTGACAACTATATCTTCAGCCATATATGGATTCCGGAAGGAAGTTGAATCAAGGTGAAAACTAGGCAATGTTTTAAAGGGAACTCATTACATGCATGCATGGATTAATATCCCCGATTCCCACGCACTCTTTTCCTGGATTGCGTCACTTTTTCTGCATATCTTTATTATGATGTAAATGCAGTCTGACTAATATTTTAAATACGAAAGTTTAATGAAGGCTACGAAAATATCAATAGTTTACACTGTGAAACTTTAATGATGACTCCTATTCAGTCTGCCGTAAACTTGACCTTGTATTACCGAGAAACTGTTGGGAGTTTCTGACTCGAGTCAAGTATGAGTCGTGAAAGATGGGTTGTTAGTGTTGGCAGAAAAACCTATATAGTGAATTTATGTAGGTTCTTCTATTTTGGCAGAGTTTTTTGTATGTTCAGTTTTTTAAGTTTTTAGAAGCTCGTGTGACGGATATTATAAGGTTTCCGATTCATGTTATGTATTACCTTGCAAGAAGCTTGTCGAGAAACCTTTTTATGACAATGGATTCATATGCCGTACAGTTTATGCTTTTAGTAGGTAATAGAAGAATGCTTACAAGAAAGCTAATGAGACATGTGTGAAGCGTGGAAACACTCTCATCTTCGTTACCCGGCCTTTAACTTTTTTTGTGTTTTTAATGAGTCAATATATCAGTGTGCTATTACTGTCAGGGTTCAATTCTTTCATTTTCTTATAGGTAAATCGTAAGTCAAGTTGTAATAACAGTTTTCACGTTTATTTTTGCTAACACCATATTGCTTTTACTTTCCCATGAGAGTAAATGACTGTTCAAAATCATGATGGAATCATTATGCATATTTTGTTTCAAACCGTTGGAAATATAACGTTAACATGAAGGAACGCAGTTTTTTTTATCCCTAATTGCTGATTTTCCATCACTATCTTATGGCTATAAAAGTCCTACCCGCTACTTATCCATAAAAGATGATAAACATCAATCCTAGATTGAAAATATGGAGAAGCCCCTCTTGCCAGTTTAAACACTAACGGGCAAGGTACAGACAAACATTCATTTAGAATTCATGAGCTACTAGTTTACTTTTCGTTTCGCTGAAACAGAAGATTTTTGTTTTGTTCTTAAATGACAGGTCGTTTGAGTAATTTGAGTTCTTTGACAGATGGAAACTGTCACTCAAATCGCTTTCACGTGAGTATTTTAAAATTGCGTCAGATAATTGAAATTCTAAACTTGATTTTTAACAAAGATTCTGGTGACGGAAAGTAAAAGCTTCTGTTGTATTTCAAATCTACAACATTAACAAAGTTGCACTTTCATTTACATAATATATTTTCTCATAATATGTATCGTGCATGCATGTATATTCTTTGAGTATGGGGAATTTAAAGTACATTTTTAACAACTATGTATTATATACTCAACTCAATTATTCAGTAAGTTATGCTTGCAGCATGCTTTCCTTGTAAATGTAATTAAGTTAGTACATCGCACAAACACAATTTGCATTTGCCCTTGAGAGAGGTCGACAAATTTCATATAGTCTCATTCAAAAAAACTATAAATTTCATTTTCTTTCAACCCTTTTTATCGGTCTTAAAGCCATAAACCACAATTTCAATTATCATTTAAGGAGTTGCCCATGAATGAAGGTTTGTCTCTGCGACCTGATTTGTAACAAAACCACTATTTTAAAACTGAATGACCAACGTATTAAAGAGCAAGCCAGCAAGCTAATCTTTGCCGAGATTAAGAAGCTAACGATATGCGATTAAAGCACTATAGCACATAATGTACCTAGATGTATTATTTTAATTTTATATTATATTATGCACTTTTAATTTTTGTCGTTTTATTGTCATAAATGATTAAATACTTCAATGATTCTTGATTTTAGCACACATCTAACTCATTGTTCGATACCAAGATCATAAATTTTAATTCTATACGCAATGATGATGCAGTAAAAAGTATGAAAAACGTTTGTTCGCAAATATGCCTTTCTATTCGCATAAAATGCATTTCTAAAATCAAACTAATAATGTTAAATGGGTACATGAAAATGCAGCACAATGATTAAAGTATTATGCAACACTACTCGCACACTTGTTGTATAGAAAATTGTGTAGGTTTAAGTTTCCTGAACCAGAAAAGCCATACTTTGGAATATGTGTGGGAAGACTGCAAAAATCAATAAGCAGTGACAACAACGCCTCTTCCATTTAAATACATGAATATCATGTAATTTAAAAGCTACGATAGGAAAGCAATTGGTAGGTTTGGATCTGTGCTGTTTACATTGGTATTCATTCATTTTTTTTGAAGCAAGCACATCTTGATCGTCAATCGCATTAGTTCATTCCTCTCGGCTCACAGAGCTATAAAAGTTGAATTTATCTGCAAAAAGTATCAGTTGCATGAAATAAAATATGAAATACCCTACTCATATGACAAGCTGTAAATAAATATAGACAGTTAACCTATTTCCTAAGAAGTGAATATATTGCTACTAATGCTGATATTTGAGTGACAAATTGTTGCACTAGTACTAGCAAACCAATATAAGCTAATAATTGCATTATTATGTTTTTCATGTGTGCAAAAATAACAAAGTAAAGCCACGTTCCAATTTTCTGTTTTCTAAATAAAAGGTTTAACACAGAATAAACTTTTATTGCGACTTTGCATACAAAATAAAATTATTTTTGGGAATTCAACAAAATACATTTAAGGTGGTAAAGGGAACGCTCACACTAATACATTCACAAAAAATGCAGTTTATTTACTGCAGTTGGCATTTGCCATCGTCTACTCCCTTAATAATTTGAGGGTAAAAGTAATAAAGAATCATAGCAGTATCTTCAGCAATACAAATTTGGGCACTGATCTTAAGGGTCACTTTCAAAAATGTCTCCTTCTTTCGCTCTGCTTCTTGTTTCAGGAAGTAAATGATGATTTGCGCCGCTCTGGAGAGATCCAATTTGCCAGTACCTACGATCACAAAAAACGTTTCTTTTAGATTTTCTGTCTAGGCGTTACTTTGAAATAATGCTGAATGAGATTCCTCTCGTATAGTTCAAGCACTTTTCAAAGATATGAAAGTTTTATGGCATGCATAAACATAAACAGATTCTTTGCACAGCACTAAATCGAATGGTCACGATGAAAGATTCATGGTTGTTGTTTGTGCATACCTTCTGAGTCTACTGCTGCGATTAAAGTTTCCAATTCTTCGGATTTGTAATGCTTTACGAGGGAACTGAGGATTTCTGGGATTCTGTGTGCGTCTATTGTAACTCCATTGAGGTCAACATCGTCGTATCGCTCCACAATTTGTTGAAGCACTAGATAATATTTTCAAAAAACATGTTTAAAATTGGGGTCATTAGGACATAGCTCATCAGTTCCATTGAATCCTTGATGCTACATTACTCATCCTCCAATTCAATTTGGTGAGCTTATAAAAACCACGACCGCCATAGCGCATGCAATAATTGTGCAAAGTGAAATCAGATTCGGTGTAACCGAATTTGTATACCTACCTGCTTTTGGTTCAACTTCTGTTTGGTATTCTCCCGTACCCAACACGGCGGTCCTCATGTCGCACGACATAACAATGCTGGGGTATTAATTATCAGAAAAATAATAGGGTAAAACTATTTTAATTGGCGATGCTAAGAACACGCGAAACTGACGAGGAGCTTAACAAGGCAAAACGAATGAATGAAACTCGGAGAAAGAATGACAAGGACACTATAAAAATGTTAAATGTTTCACTTTCAATCCAACTGGTGTACTAAACTTTGGGTTATCGTTGCCTTTGTAGATTGCTATCGTTTCGAATTTCAAAACCACCAACACTAGCACAACTGCTCAAATACCACTTTCTGTATGGACTCGCTTTCTCGTTGATTTTCAGTCAGATCACGACCAGCTCTCACTGCGTTATGGGATGATGAGAATGGGTGACATCTAATTTTATACTTTCTGTTCGAGACGCGCCTGCATTCCGCACAACATAACGTAATATTTGCATACCACATGCCACATAACACACGCATCACACATTGTATCATCACCGGTCCGTTCTTGTTCTTAAAGTCGATATAAGCCTATAAACTTCATCTTTATTACTAAGCATACTACATATATCGGATATCCGCACAAGTACTTTGGGAGAACAATATGAATGTAGACCGATATTTGGAAAGGTCGGAAGCATGTGTCAGACTAACAGCGTGATGCATGCATTCCTAAATTTAAAAAATACTTTGACTCCAGTCATTTCTACGTAAAATGAAAAGAATAAGCGTTTTGCGAACTTTTCTAGTAGTTTTTGTACATAATATGCATTAGAGAGATAGAACCTTTAGACATAGCATAATAACTTGGCTGAGTCATTCATATATTTACTTTCCACTATGTACTCTATAATCAATCCTGATTTAAAAAAAAGTTCAATGAGGAATTTTGGTTGAGGAAAATTGATGCTTCTAGATCCCATAAAACTCAATTATTTTTCAGCATTTTTAAATCGGTTTTCTACTCTTCTTCTCTCGGATTTATTTGCCAAATGGGATTTAGAAAAATAAAAGACAAATGAAGTGAACGATATATACATTCATTATAAGTGTAGTAATGCGGAGTAAGTAGTAGACACTATAGACAATCGGAGACTTGGATGACAGGATGAACGATTTCTCTTTCGCAATGTTTGTTTACGTAGTGTGAAAAACTCCTCTGCGTTGTCAACCTAGCAAACCGTAGACATTAGGCAGGAACATTTTTTTAAATGATAGCTTTCACCAAATAAAGCCACATGAGCGTCGGATGAACGCTCTTATAAAATGGACATTACAATGGCAAATATTTATAGCTTAATTCCTACGTAAAATTCATATGTACTACGTTCTTCTAGAGAAAATCCACTTTTCTTTAGATGGAAACTTGATCTCATCGCAAAGTTTCTGTTTTAAGAGCCATATTATGTTATCTTTGAAAAACATTTTTCAGTATTTATGCCACGACCACGACCAGGAGCATCAACATCATCATTTAGCTTCCAACTTCCAAGTAACTGAGTCCGTTGGGTTGATCATGTATCCAGTATCACTGAATAAACGGTCACACCAAACGTTGTTTCTCGGTTCTCTCTACGAAACATCACAAATTGTGGCCTATTTACATTTTCGTCGTGACTAATACGCTATCAGTGACACTATTTTCGCTTTTTTCTGTTGTACCAAGAATAATAGCGTTGAGCTATTCACATGCATGCATTTTAAAGTCTATTTAATTATAGAACCTTGGCATTCGACTCGTTGAGTCATCTACCCACTCGTCCGTTGAGGATTGTACATAAGCGTGGTGGATAGATCAACAGGATAAAAAACTTTAGCATGTTATTTATACACCTATACGAAATCCGATAGTATTAAAAAACGTGTCTACACGCTCAAATTATATTTGCAATTATCTATAATTTTATTGGCGTTTCAGCAAAGAGGCGACAGCACGTTAACAAAATTTATTGTATAAACATCTACCTCAAAACTTAAAGAGCTGAGACATGTCACCAGACCGAAGACCGGTAAAGACGTAGAACGGAGATTATCTCTTGGGATTAAATAGAGTGAAAACTATAATCAGCAAGTGCTTTCACATTAACTACAATATAATGGCAAAACAAATAAGCGAAATGACATAAATGATGACTTCTCAATGTTTTAAATGATAGAAGGTTACATATAAAATGCATTCACAATGGAAGCACGAGAAAGATGTAGCTGAACGAGTGATTCCCATCCTCAAGTCTTTTTCCATTCTTGATCTTGACTTTCAGGGATTGTTCCGGGTCGGGCATTGCCTGTCCTAGAGTAATATCAGTTTTGGCTATCAGCCAATCTTAGGTGAATACGGAAGAATTTTAGAGAAATCTTTAAGGAAGGCCCATAATATCCCATGCAATAATCAACCACCAGCACTCAACAATAATGCACCCGTGTGAATGTAAATTACAGACATAAAACGGAAAAATACACTCAGAAAATTACTGTTAGCAAAAGAAAGATCCTTGATTCTATTGTAAACATTTTCAAAGTACACATACTAATTATTGCTACCAAAAAAATCGCAAAATCTTCCACGGCCTGTTTGCAGTATGTATTTATTATTATTATTGATCAGGTTAGACTTTTTGCAGATTTTATCTTACAGGGCATTTCTACATAAGATGTTTCCGTGTATGCGAAAGACGCAAAAATTATTGATTATATTATCTGTTGTTTGTGCTGCATTTGCGATTCTGCAGTATCACATGACAGATTCAAAAAGAAAAGATCAAACGAAATTCGCAAATACTATAAAAAGTATAAAAAATCTAGTGTTAGAGTAGAAGCGGTGATAGAAAAGTCGCAAGCAAGGAAAGAAATAATGAATTCCTTTCCCAATTGAGCTTTTATTACGGCATTCATGAACAAGATAAAAATGCATTGCATGTGAGTTTGACATTCATTTTTTCATTGAGATCGGTGAGCTGAGAGAAACAACGGTGTGCCAAATAAAGCTTCTTGTACACACCACTATTTTTAAGGTACACACGCGATTACTGTGTTGTCAGATAAAAATTTTACGAGATCCTATCCGACTGTTAAGCAATTTTGCAATCTTTGTCTTTTGTTTTCCATCTTCTCATTCTCGTTTGACAAGCATGTAGAAGCGCCTTTCACTTTAACCGATCTGTGCTTAGGTAAAGTACACGTACGCCATGAGATTGCAAATACCGTGATTTCACGACCTGAACGGGAATGATTTTCGCTTCACGCCCAAGGAAAGATAACTATTTTGGGCCAAACAAATCCTCTCCTTGTTTCATGTCTCAAGTTTCATTCTTGATTCGTCTTGAATCCTTGTAAAGCATACAGCTTGCCTTTTTTACGCTGATGTAAAAATGATGAAAAACTGGAGACGTAGAGATTGATAGCTGCTCGTCAGTATTGTAGTATTTGGAGATATGTATTATAGCAACTATTTCCAATTTGTCAGTATTTGTCTGCATTCATTTGCCAACCATACAGCATCATAAAACACGAGGATATATGCACACTCAGCAAAACTAGCAATATTAATGGAATTTTTATTCATCACATATAGGCTTGAATGGTAAAAAGGCATACGTCAACTTGCATTATGATTCCAATTCAGCACGCCAGCACCATCATCAAACGTATTTCACCGGGAAATGAATAATGTTTCTGGTAAGGAACCTGGCAAATTCACAGGAATGGAGTTAGCAGAATTTATGACCGCAAGCCTATTTTTGATTTTTAACAGTTGTCATTTCCTTAAAATAAACCCTAGTTTTATCATATTTGCTTCCGCTTGTTGATACCTATATGGTTTCGAGCTTTATTCTTAAGAGATATCATGTGTCAGCACAAATATTTATAGATATACAAATTTACTATACTTATAGATGTGAACCACAGTTCCCAGCACAAAGTTACTTAAGCTGTCATTTCAAGATATATGAGATGGTTTTGGTAAGACGAGTGTCATATACAAGCTTCCCATTCATCGCTTTTGTGGATAAACTCCTCCGAAATGGCAGTCTTAATAAGATTCACGCTATGAAAATGCGTGGCGTTTTGGAATCTTCAGCTTCAATTACAGAGGGACAACGGTGCCAACAAGACCGGGCTGGGGTCGGGTGATTTGTGCTCAGAATTGATGATGATATAAGTATAATGTGTTTATTATCCGAATAGGTGACGGGAGAAAAAATAAGAATAAAGAGATTTCTATATAAAAAATATTCAAAATGCCACGTGCTCTTTTATGGTCCCATTAAACAAATGTGCCGTTAGCCATGCATGTATTACGGAATTGGGAAAAAAGACGAACCAGAGTAATTGTCAATTTTTCTATTTTAATTTTTCATGGGCCAAGGGTTGACTTCCAGAAATCCTCGAATCGTATCAAGGTCACGCGATATTTGCAAACCACAAGGAAAAGAAACTACGCACGTTCATTAAGGATTGGCGCCTAACATTCAGCGAAGTATGAAAGGAAACAACTTCACATTTTTAATAAAAAATAATTTTTCATCTGAATATTTCTACAAATTACGCAATTGCCCTCAACTAAGTGGAGTAAAAATGTGGCCCATTGAATTTATTTAGCATGGATAGTATTGACCCCAGGGGGAAGGATTGGGGCGACCAAACAGTTGGTTATGTTCAGCAGGTTCAAAGTAAATTAAGTTTATATATACTTGACCAAACAAGTTGACCACGTATCGATTTTTAAAATTCAACTTAAAAAAGACGCACGGACAGAGAAAATAGTGTCGTGAGTAAACATTTTGCGTAGCTCGCGTACTAAGTCCGAAAACTTACCATAAATCACGGATCTTTCATCATTATCCCGATTGTAACATGACTATATATAACAGAGGCATAATTTTTCCTCAATAGTTCATTTCCCGTCCTACTCACTTTTCAAAAAAAAGATGTTTTATGGTAAAGCTGCCGTGTGAAATGATTGATGAAGAGCAACAGTGTATACCTAACCACCCCCATTAAAATTCTTAGATCCCATTCCTAAAAGTTGTAAGTGGGAGTTCTCCTATCTCTTTCCGAGAGTGTGAATGAATAGAAGTGGAAATGAAAATCCACTTGAGAATAGGAACTAAATCGGTTACAGAACATTTATTTTGGCACACGACTAAGAATAATATACAATGCTTTTACTCAATGTGTTAAGTCGTATGCTAGGAATTATATCCAGCTCTTTGATACAAAATCTTTAAACGTCATACGCATTTGCTCACTGTTCATTTGAAGAAAAGTCATGACCTAAGATATATAAAGGATATGGGGTTGGGTTATTGGTTCACAAATTTTCTATTGAGATATGAAGGAACGATGATGCAATCTTTTATCTCTCCAGAGGTTTCTGTCTTCTGTAAGAATTCTATTTGCCGAAAAAGAAACATTTTGTCAGTCGACCTTTTCGCCAAAAAGTAGGCATACATTTTAACGGTAAACTTCTAGTGATTCGATATACATTTAATTTATCATTTTTACTGCGCTTTCAAAAAACGAAAACTAATACCTAATGTAGATTTGTTAGTCAATTTATTCCCGCTAGTTGTTAGTGAATCCAAGTGCGCATACTTTGCAACTGAAGTTTATGATTAATAGCTCAGCTTTACGCTTCAAAATATCTAGATCCGCCTTAGAAGTATTAATTGGCGCAACGTAGTACTTCAATTTAAAAATAAAATCTTTCTAAATATAGAAACTTGTGGCAAAGTACATACGTACGCCCATTAATTCGCATAATCCTCTTTGAAATTTATATTATCATATGCTTGTATATGGTACTTCTAGAATTATGACCTGATAAACCCATCATGTAGCATGTCAATTTAAATTTAACCATGTCTATTATCCAATTAATATCGTTCTACGCGGTCAGATAATATTTCCTCGTGTATGTGCTGTGATGTAGTAGTTACTTCATGTTTAAAATTGTATTTCAAGATGTCTGCACTATTCGCTTGTCTTTGAAAAACCGTTTATACCACGTTTGTATAAATAATAATAATTTGCAATATGCATCATCAAACGATTTATAAAAACAAATCATCAAATTAACAGGGAATCAAAATATTTCATTATTTTATATATTCCTATGTACTTCACCCTCCCACGATAAATTCAAGTTTTATGGGGTTGACGATCTTGTGCAACATTAATCTACGAAAACCGACGTAATTTTTTAAGAAAATAAAAGTGTTATACTCACATTAATTTTACGATTGAATTTAATGTTTCTGGCTATTTTGTATCGAATTTCTGTGCACTTTTAAGGAGCCGGTCTTTGAAGATGCATAATGAGAGCACTTGGTCGGAGAAGCTTTGATTCTCACCAATTTACAGAAAAGTTGCCAAGGATTGCTATTTTTAAAGATGAACACACGGGTTTTGCGACTCGATAGAAAGAAAAGATGAAAAAATGTTATGACTTTTATAAAGAAAAATAAAACAACAATGGCAGATAACGGCTTATAGCAGTACAAAGTGCAGAGGAGACAGACGGAGAGAGATTGAGTCTCGTTATGAGTAAAACTACGCAAAAGGATCAACTCTAATAATTTAAAACGAGTCTTTCGATCGGATGTTTCATCGTTCCCATTCGTCTCTCTTAACTTTTATTGACTATTTCCCCCTAAAACTGTGCATCCAATAAGTTATGTGAATAAACGCAAGAGTATTGGAAAACCACAGATAAAATAGAACTTGTAAAGCCAAAAATATTTGAAAACTACTTCAAAAGTTTCATTTGTAAACATTTGCGATGGATCCGTGTCCTGGAACAATAACAGTTGAGTATTACGACGGAAGCTCCGATTTCTCAGAGAGCGATGAATCAGAATGCCCCAATCCTCAAGAAAACAGTTTGTCCAACAGTAACAGTTCATCTTCATCAAATCAGACCATAAGAGATTCAATATCTTGCAAAACCTACGATTTCAAACATGCAAATACAGAAAATGACTTTGACCACGACCGCAGAGATGGGGAAGGTATCAGGAAAGAAATGTTTACTGAAGCAGCAAGACAAGCCATGTATAGTCATTTCCAAATCACCCACAATGAACACATTGAATCGCTGATGCATCCCATAGCTAGCTTCCCACGATGCCCCAGAGGAGACATTCCTGAGCAGTACGGTAGGAGAAAGCATCCCGGACCTTTTCTGACATGTTCCTTCAGTCATAGTCATGAATGTGGAGATGACTTTATGCAAATCCAAATACCTACTAAACCAACGCCCGAATTTCATACATTTACTCGTCCCCAACATCTTAAAGAGAGAAAGGCCAAATTGTAATTTTAACGGTCACATAATTGAGAATGAACATTAACGCAGGGGGTTCAACAGGTACTAATTTACAAATTTTTATTTCAATTTACAGCTTTAAGCAGTGCAAGCATTGTGAGAGCATTGCATTCACTCATCATCGGAATCCAGCTCGACATTATGAGGACTACCTTAACAATGTGACTTACAAACAGTAAAAGCTTCCAAAACTCTGAATAGCTAAATTAAGATTTAATTCTTTTGAAAAGTTAAATAAATTGCATCCATTTCTAAATGTCACTTTTCACTCAGGCACAACGATCACGCAAAAGTTTGGCAGCAACATTTAGTAGATCTTATGTACTTGATGGATGAAAATCCTAATAGCTACACTGTTTTTGCTGACGCCGATGTCGAGGAAAAATGCAAGCCCTATAAACCAAGTGATGCTATTGTGAAAGCGACAAGATATCAGCGAAATATTCGAAGAAGGATACCTACAGGTGAAAAATCACACGTAATTTTTAAATATTTCTCGATGAAAAACAGATTTAATCACTCTGCGGTAAATATCAGTGATTACTAGAAAACGAACTGTAATTGCACGCCCTTTAAGACGACCTCTACCCAAGCCAAACGCTTCAAGGATTTCCAGTCTTACCAATGACACAACACGTGCGACGCCTAGTCTACCTGAACGGAAGTCTGCATCTGATTCTGATTCGAAGAAAGTCTTGCATGAAACAAGTCATTATTCATCGCGTCAACTTGATACGACAGAAATAAGTGGAAGAAGAAACCGAATAAAGTCAAATGAGAACCGTTTGCTCTCAATACGAAGGTCTGGCTCTAGAGATATCGATATTGATGGGCGTAAACAAAGTGCATTGCATCAAAGGCTAAAGGCGTCAGTATCAAGACTAATTAATTCCCGTCAAGCTTCATCAAGAATTTCAAAGCGATTTGTTACGAAACCGGAACCAACTAAAGAGGCAAAGTACATACAGAGAGGAAAGCCTAACATTAGTGCTAAATTCTTGAGAGCGAGAAGTAAGAACAAGGTTTTGGATTCCTCCAACAAATCAAGAAGCTCCAATCTAGCAAGTCGAACTACAAGTCGGAGTAAAGGAAGATCATCGATCAAATCGAGAAATCTGAGACGAGCTCAAAACAGGAGACCGTTTGGGACACGTCGCATGCAAAGTAATGCAAGTGATTTGAAGGACGAGTCAAGTGATGACGGAAGTTATGCACAATATCGGGATCAAAACGGAGAATTTGATGTGGAAAAATATCGGCAGAGTATCTTAAAAATGCTTTCTCTTTCTCATAATGCGGAAAATGGAACCACAGATAAAAAGTAAAACGTTAATTTTTAATTCACTTCAATGAACAGTTCAACAAAGCGTTTTTTAAACTTTCCACTTTTTTCTAATTTTCTTCAATGTTACTCGTAGAAGGAAGCTAAGAAAATCGACTCACTCAAACCAGGCAAATTTTGTATCGCTACCGAAAATAAGAAATGTTTACAGAAATATAAAACCAAAAATCACCAGCAATTTTTGTCAGAGAAAACGAAAGCACGCCAGAAAATTAAAGCACAGTGGGGAATTTGACGGTGAGATTCCGAGTGATCTTTCTTTCAAGTCAACATTTTGGAATGAAGACAGTTTGGCATCCAAGAATTCCCTAACAAATGGTGTCCATGATTTATAGCTTGGTATGTATATGTATGAAGGTATATAAAATTTACGTTAAGGGTTGTAAAATGCATGTATGTAATACAATTAAAATAATACATTTTATTTTTTTAACAAAATCGTTCTATGATAAAATATAAAACTTACTTTAACTACACTATATAGATAGATTAAGGTTGGAACATCTTTTCCAATTTTGTAAAATTTGATACTTATAATTATGCATAGAGCTCTCATTGACCTGGTGGTGGCGGAGGAGGAGGTGGGGGAGGTGGCGGTGCATGTTGTTGCATATTAGTTGACATTGGATGGTTCATATATTGCCCACGAGGTCCATAGTGTCCAAAATTAAAGTTAACAGTATTCTGATTTTGCCATTGAGATGGGGGACACCACGGCCCTGGACCCCACGATGACGTGTTTGAAGCTGGGCGGTATGTATTTTGTGGAAAGTCATTACAAAAGGGGGGTGGTGGACCTGGTGAAGCCATGTCGGGAGGAGGTCGAAATTCATTACTGAAGCCGGGATGAGGACCTAAGGATGCTTGAAATCGCTGAAAGCCTCGACCCCCTCGGAATCTGGAAAATCCTCTGGGTCGGTTCATGTGAGGTGAATTAGGAAACCATGGTCCAGGGCCTGGAGGAGGATATCCTGCAGGAGCATTTCCGTAAGGAATGAAACCAGGTACCATTGGAGGCATAAAAGGGGGAAATCTGTTTGAATTTGAAGTGCTCATTAGTCCATAGGGTGCTCCTGGGAAGTTAGTTTGCTGCTCGTTATTATGATGACGCTTCCTTCCACGAACTTGTGGTTCACCAGAATCATCTCCTTCCTTGTATATTGCATCTTCTTCAGTTGCTCGTGCTTTCAAAATCTTTCTATTTCTTTTCTTCTTTTTAGCAATCTTTTCCATTTCATCATCAGAAAAATCAACCTCTTCAACTGGAGGTTCGATATCATTCAGCCATGATGCATCTGAACCTTTCAATCTTCTTAACTGCGCAAGAAATACGTACGCTGCAACCAATAAATTATTATTATAAAACTATATAAAGTTGCGTTCCTGTTTGCGAATAGCGAAAAACTTAAATATTTTAACTTTAGATTTCAGCCCTTACATGTGTAAGGAGTTTTGGGGGCACAATAGACAGGCATGCCAACTTCAACCTTGTTCTTTTCAATGTGCTCTTTTGAATTAAATCGGACACAATACATGGGTTGTTTTACGGGACCAATGACATCAAATATATGTCCAAGTGCCCTATCACCTTCATCTAAGAACAAAACTGAATCTAAATCGAGGGCTGGAGTTCCTGGGAAGGCCTCTGCAATAACTGCAATGATAAATATGAGCAAAATTCATGATTGGTACCTCACCCATTGAATAAAAACATAAAATCTTGAAATAACGAAACCAAGAAATTGATACAAAATCATACCCAAAGGTTCCACTACGCTTTTTATAACTCCAATCGGTTTACATTCATCATGCGGTACAGATATGTGAAGATCTTCAATCGGTGGCAGATCATACAAGCTGAGTTCACCTTTCACTTTCGGGCCTTCTAGTTTTTTCTTGCTCCTGTCTTGCTTGGCTTGGTCACCTCCACTAACACTGCAAAAATATGAAGGTGTAAACATTTATCTATTTATTTTCAAAACTATTTAACTTAAATGTTATATTTATACTAATGTAAATTAGACTTACCCTTCTTCATCCTTGCTATCCTCACTTGAGCTATCCTCACTATCTGATTCAGAATCGGAAGTGCCACTCTCAACTTCCGACTTTACGATTCTAGCCTCACTGTAGGATTCATTTGGTGGGAAAAAATCTTCAACGTCCAACTCTAATTCGCTTCTATCCTTGTTCCCGACATTTAATGCAGCAAAGTCCACTGCAGCGGGTAGTGTCTCCTTCTTCTTCATTTCATTGGACTGAATTTCCATATCACATCCTCCATCAACTTTGGAATCATCTCCAGGTTCTTCCTTCACCAAATTTGCTTCATCTTTTGATAATCCATCAGAAAGGGGATCTTCCACATCCACAACTGATTCCTTTTTGACAAACAGAGGATTCGGAACATTGCTAGTTTTGACAGGTCTGTTTGTGTTGCCACAGTCAGACTCCTCCTCAGACAATTCTGGGGACGACTCTCCACCATAGGAAGTTAACAATGTACCTAAAGATCCCAATACTACACCATTCCCATTTTCCGTTTTCACTTTAACTTCTGGCTGTGACATCGTCAGTCTACTACCACCAAATCTCTTCCTTGTTTTACGGTTGACGGTACTTTCTGCTACGACCAAAACTGATCAGACTCAGATAAAATCAAACGAACGAAAGCTAATTCAGCATTTTGCAAATAACGAGATCTCTTGAAATGTTGAAATGAAGAGATAATTAAAATGATCTAAGAATTATATTTGCACTGATTGTAAGTGCATGAATGACACAACAATCGTTTTCACGTGTTTCGACTGCAAAAACACGTGCTTCCTCGTATTTACCAACAACGAGCTTAGGTGCACTGAATTTTATGAAAATGCATTAATGCATGTGTGTGTATACACGATGATATGATAATGCAATGGATATGAATGAATGGCGCGTTCTAGAATGGGAATACTGAGATATCTCTTGTTCCTCCGTTCATGAATCAGCTGTCTCAATCAGCCGGACTAGACTTCCATTCATGCACGTGAAAGGATTCTTTGATTTTACACTCATTTAGTCTCGTTCAAATTAATTATTTTGCAATAATGGGTTTAGTTTTCGCTGTCATTTTATTCTAATTCATTTATTATTTTGTGAATAATTGGTTCAGCTGTCAGTCATCAATTGAACCAAAGACTTTGCGAAACACTCAAGGAACGCGAAAAGTAACAATCGCAAAAAACATTGGCAGGTGGAAATTCAGGTGACAATCAGTAAAAATGCTGTGCAGAAGCTTTCGAGTGTTTGAAAGTGTAAGGTAAGAAATTTGTATCATGTAATTGTAATACTCTATCTCTGGCTTAATGTTTGATCAACTTTAATTATATAACCTAAATCCCAACTCAGACAGTTCTCAAATATAAAATTATTGTATGAACAAAAGACAAAAATCATTCATGTCACATGTGGCTGTATGTTTAAAAAACATGTTTTCTCATTTATTTGTAAAGGGATGCACGAGTGGTGTGCAATGCGATAAAATGCGAAATTTCACAACTGGACAGCAATGCTTCCAAGGATGGTTTACCTCTTTTTACTGAGAGGAAACGGAACTACCTAACATGGTCTAATTATGACTATATTAGAAATAAAACAATCACACGTACTTGTAGAGTTCAAGATTCTTCAACATTGGGTCATATTCTCACAAGAATACCTTGCCGTTCAATGTTTATTAAAACACAAGAGACACCGAATCCGAATAGTCTGAAATTTTATCCAGGCACTAAGGTAAAATTATCATTCTCTGTTTTATGCTGAATAAATACTGGCAATGAGTTGTATGTTTTGTCAGAAAATCTGAAGCTTCGAGGGTTTTTTTTTTGTTTCAATTAATACAGGTGTTGGACAGTGGAACAATGGATTTCCCAACTCCAGCATCGGCAGTTAACTCAACACTTGCCAAAATGCTGTTTAGAATTGAAGGCGTCAAATCCGTTTTCTTTGGTCCCGATTATATTACAGTTACAAAAATGGATGAAGAAGTTGAGTGGAGGCTACTAAAACCAGAAATATATGCTACAATCATGGACTTTTTTGCCAGTGGACTGCCAGTGGTCACCGAAGCGAAAGAAGATAAAGAAAGTGCAGCAGGAGCTGGTAAGAAATGATTGAGATGTCTCGTTTCGTATATTATGCTATTACTAAATTTTGATTGTGATAGGTACTTAATATGCAAGCAAATCTCTATTTGTAGATTCCCAAGCTTCCGAAGAAGAGGATGAGACTGTTTTATTGATCAAAGAACTTCTTGACAGCAGAATACGGCCAACCGTACAGGAGGATGGAGGAGATATTCAATTTGTTGTAAGTAATTAAAATGATACGGCACATGTTGATGTTACTTCGTTGGAACTGGATGATTGATAAGTGTTGTGAAACAAAACTGTTAATCACGTATACATACACTATTAACTTCACATAGGAATTCAAAGACGGTATTGTTAAGCTCCTAATGCAAGGCTCATGCACCTCGTGCCCTAGTTCAGTGGTCACGTTGAAAAATGGCGTGCAAAACATGCTGCAGTTCTATATTCCTGAGGTAATTTTGTTTTCAGTGTCCATGTGCACAACTATCATTCATTCATTATTAGCAAATAAAAAGAGATTTTTTCATTTATGTAGGTGCTTGGTGTGGAACAGGTCGTACCCGACCATGAAACGATCGCAGAAGCAGAATTCGCAAAACTTGAGAGCAAACTTTCCGCAGAAAAAGACAGTGATAACAGCAATACCAAGTCTGAATATGATCCCATCTTGCAAAATATTAAACCAAAGCCGACAAAAGAGTAGGAAAATTATGACTATGACTCTCTCATAGTGCAATCTACATAAGTTCTTATATACTATTTGTTGGTTTACATGTAGCTTATTTATACCTACAGAGGCAGAATATCTTTATATTGCATAAATTAAATTAATAGCATAGGGAGTGGTTTGGCGTGAAAATTACATTTCAATACATGAAAATGAAACCCATTATAATGATTCAAACTATTGCAAACTCAAAAAAAGTATTTCTTTATCGATGGCATTTTAAAAGCTGCCGAGAAATAAAAATTATGGAATCCAAAAAATAGATTTCAAGTACTATTTTCGGAATGTTGAACATTTATTACATTATATTTTCTTGAATAACATCACATTCTTACGATTACATATTAATTCTTACGCGTATGGTAGATGAACTGAACTTGAAATTATATTTCGTCGACGTTTGAATTCTAACATTACTAATGCTACTACACTGTACATAAAAATGGTTAAATAATTCACTACATATAAATGCCTAGTGCTGAGTTTCTAATTGATAACATTTATTTCAAAATAACCACACATATTGTGCTTTTAGCCATGTTAGGAGGATACATACACTGCGTGTCAGAGTCGGTAGTTATCTTGATCCACAACAGTCATAGGAAGTACTAAATGGTAAGGTGACAATCAGAAGTGACTAGCTTTTCCTACACACACTTGCATACTTATTTGTCACCCATCTTGACCTTTGACGTCTGCAAGAATAAAATGAGTTATAAACATATGCATTTGAAACGTGCATTATAGCTATTATGTTTCACAAAAGTAATAGATCTTACGATATAAATTCCAACAATGAGTCCAAACAAGCCGATAGCACTTCCAAAAATTTCCACAATGAGAATTTTGACGAACAGAGCCGGGTTAGCCGCATCAGCCAATGCTGCACCAGAACCAACGATTCCAACACATACGCCACAGACCAAGTTTACTAATCCAACAGTCAGCCCAGCAGCAAAGAGCAAATATCCTCCTGTCCAGTTTGAAGCTTTTATGGCGAAGTCTTGTTCGACCAGCGATTGTGTGAATGGCTATTAGTTAAACAAAAATTACGTCAATAAAACACCCCGATGGAACATATACATATTTACAGAGTAGTTTGATTTGAATTTAACCTCAATTAGCCCAGCCAGAACGATAGCAGTAATTAAGCCGTAAATAGCTACTGCTTCACAGAAGATTACAGAAATTAGATTTTTTGTCTTGATTCTGGGTGCTTTTACACCTCCTCCGAGAATGGACACTCCGGTGGTATGGATTCCCCTGTTAATAAAAGATATTATGTACTACAACTTGCGGCAAATACCATCAATTACTACTACTATCAGTGGATATAAACATCAAAATTTTAATTTTGCTTACAATGCTGCTCCTACGACAGACAATGCAACCGATAATCCCGCCCCTGTAGCACCCCACATGTGTGGAGATGTTTCCGTCAGGAACCTGTTCAGAAATTTGTGAATATAAAAATCGTGAATCTTATTTTGGAAATAATTGGAAAATCAAACATGAAATGCGGAGCGTACCATCCAAAATCAATCCTATCGCCTTGGCCTGTGAGTACATAGAAGAGCCCTGCAAAGCAAAAATAAATAATCCATAAAGTAAATATTTACTACATATTTGAAAAATTCCATTTGAATTAGAAAAAAATGTTTGTAGAAAACCCTTGTGTTTCACTCCAATTTTAAGCTTACCTATCAATACGATCGCAGTTACAAGGCCAACTGAAACAGTATAACTTAAAACTTTTGCAACGCTCATGATTGTCCTAAATATCAGGAAATTGGAGTATTCACTTTAATTTTGTGATGTTACTAGATGTAGCTGTAGCTTTATAAAAAGACGACAACACTTTGAACTTGTTGAGTAAATATACTTCACGTCACACCTTCCACTCTGCGAACAAAATTTTCCACCTCCTACTTACAACAACTCACTTTTCTCTGCCCTAACTACTGTACAGCAATGAGCTCTCACAATGACATTACCTTCACAAGCTGCACAATTAATGTTTTACTAACAAGTTTCAAATTTTTCTGTTCAACCTTTACAAATGGTTCATTATCGAGCCTACATTATGCATTCCTGCATTCCAAACTGATTTGTTTGCTTCATTAAAAACACCACACCTGTGTGTGACTGACTGATGAGCTCCTGACCTGACCACTGCCCGAATTACTCGCGTTCGCGTTAATGTGAATTATTAGATGAGTAATGTGAGTGTGAATACAAGGTGCTTTTCCAACTTTTACATCTTGGAAATTGAAACATGAACGAGATAGCGATGAGCACAGATGGACTCAAAATCAAATCCTACTGAGTATATGGTTATGCACAGAATTATAGTATGCCCACTTAACGACTTAACATATCGGTTAAAACAGACATGGGTACAGTATAGTAAGCTATGTAAATATTCAATAGGTTTTCATTCAACATATGCTTTTGGTATGATCTTCAGCTCAAGTTCATACTATAAATGAAGAGAACCGTACTACGCCCACAAGCTGGGGGCCCCAGGCTGGGGCGAAACTACGATGAAGTTGAAGTAAGTTTTATCTTCATACTTCCTCACAGAAATTTTACGCAAGCAAGGAGTATTTTGCACAAGACTGTACAATCCTTCTCCATTCTCCACTCTTTACACAAAACAAGCATACACATTAATACTTGCCTGCCGCTTGCAGTAGCATTTATTAGAGGGCATTACTAAAGCTTGGGTTTTCAGCTTTTTTGCGTTTCCTTTTATGAGATTTGTGACTTTGTCAGTTTTGTCACCTTCGGATGGTACCGAAACTTCCTTTCGCTAAATTCATGCATGATTTTCACAGGACAGACGTACAAGATCATTAATTTTCATTCTTTATGATGGACTGACTGATGCGGAAATAACAATGTTGAAATGCTGGAATGAAAGTTCATCCAACAACTATTGGCTAATTCACCCTCTGAAGACGTAGCTACTCAATATGGATCCCCCGGTTTTCCAAATATATGATTTCATTGGGGACAAATTGATTGAACGTATTAAAAATGAAGCTGTTTCTAAACTACAACGATCAGAGTAATACATTTTTGACGCTGTTCACGGTCTTGATTCTACTGTTCAAACAAAAAACTCGGACTTTCATCTGATTTTTTATTCCTATCATTCCTTAAGTCATCGTCAGGAATGATCTCACGAAGTCAAAGGTTTATAGCACACGAACAAGCAGTCAAAGCGGGATGTACGAAAACTAATCTGGTGATACGTTTTCTGACACCGCTGTCGAGAAAGATGGAACTAATAATCGCACTAAAACCAATGGCAAGCGATGCGTTCAAAGTTGCGACCTGAGGATCATTGCATCATTATGAAGCACATATTGACTCGGTAAAAATGAAGTAGATTACCACAAAAGTTACATCTTGCGTTTGCAATTGGTTATATGACTAAAGAGGTTTCCCGTTTTCTTATTTTGCAACAGTTTGAAGATACAAATCGTTGTGTTGAAAAAGGTGAAGATGTCCCATTAAGCGTGATAAACATTTGCAGTTTTTCGGTCGTCAATATCGTTATAGCCAATAAGCATATTATGTGTTTTTGATTGGTTTTTGATCTCTGTTATCTTCTATTTAGGTAACAGAATAATCACTATCATGGGCTATGTAAGCTTGCACTTGACTATTTTGTCTTCGTTTTCCATGCATTGATTTAGCAATAACCAATTAGTTGAGTGATATTAAAGTTGGTGGTAGAACAGGTAAGTACGGAAGAAGTGTTAATTTAAAGGTGAAAAGTAAAGCTTCCACTGCATTTTAAGTCTTTGTCTTACCAGCGTTTCCAGTAGCGGGTAGGTTTGCTGAGCCTATTCAAGGCTCTATCGTCATGTGGGAAAATCTTCGGAACGGAGAAAAGAGAGATGAAAGGACGTGACATGATCATCAATTTTTATACTTTATCTCTACTTCAGGCTGCCCGGTTGTACTTGGAATAAAATGGAGTAAGTGGGTAAATGTAATTATTTACAAACTGTCAACTGTAACATCAGATATAGATATCTTTCAGTGTGTAAATACAAATAAATGGGTACAGACTACAGACAGACTTGACTAGACTAAAAGAAGAATATTTTTACTTTAAATGCAGCTTGAACCAAGATGAATAAATAATTTAAAAATCCAGATACCTCAAGAAATGGTCACTTGCGGTTCTGGTCATATTATTAGTCTTCTTGATAGTTATGAATCATACAACATATTTTTATTGTTTTAAAGTTTTAATACTTTTGGTATTACATAATAAATTATTATGATCTTTCAATTTACAAGTTATAAAAAACATTACTGTAAACTAGGCCACATGCTCGAAAACTCCATTGCTGCATGTCAAACTTTTAAAATGATTATGTTTCACTCCACAACTGCATCTATGCTAGTAGATCTCATCATGAGATTTTCATGTCTTTCAATTTTCAAATCGGCTGGCATTTACATAATCATTTCCATTGCTATCGATCAACTCATTTGTTACAGATCAGAGGAGAGAAAACAAGCTTACAAGCTATCCTACGCCAATGTTGTTGCAAAACAAGCTTCAAGTCTCATTCTGAACAATCTGAGCTTGAACGGATTTTTGACCCGTTTCCGTTTGACTGATTGCGTATGCCTCGCATAAATGTCAATGTTGAATTCCCAAACGTTTTTACAAAGAGACAGGAATTTAGTTTTGAAGCTGTGGAAACTTATTTTCTTGTGCGATTAATAATAGTGAAACCTACGTGAAAATACAGATTGAAATTCTATACAAATCATGCGTTGAATATGTCATCTAATTTTCCATGTGAGACTTCGCTTTCTTGCGTTCATTAAATTTCCAACTGGTTTCTGGAAACTATTTTAAAAAAGTCACAAGTTAAGGGTTTTGTGTGATAATATACAAAATTATCAAGTTCTAATCTATTCGAGCTATTTAATACATTTTTAATCATAATCCCAAGTTATGGGATCGATTAAATCCACCCGCATTTCGGGTGTGTCATTTCCCTTCATCGTTTGCGTTTATGTTGTGCTATTATTGTGTGGATCATGTGCAATAGTTTTTAGTCAGTCTTGTCGGGATAAACAATCCAGCGAGATGAAAATGCAAGAGCTTCCTGAAGCGTCGAAATACGAAGATGTTCACGATTCAAAAGGCTTAAATTCGGCTGATGAGGATTTTAAAGATGAAAACGATGATGTAGAAACCGGCCTTGATTTCATTCCAGCTGACTATGATCTGGAATTGGATAGGGAATTCTTCTTTGGTCCCACATCTCAGGAACGTCTAAAGAAAGTTGACACGCTGGAGTTGGTACGGATGTTCATAAGAAACGTGAAGGGATTTCCAGTGGAACGACAACCACAAATATGTATGTCAATTGGGGTTGAAGAGGCATTAGTCTAACCGCTTACGATTAGTTCTATTATTAGATCCATTTTTTTATATTATCAATTAATTAATATTCATTACGAATTACTTCTTTTTTGAGTAATTGCTTTTGAATTTAAGCATGAAATACTCATTGATTGTGATTAAAGATGGCAGTCCGATTGGGAGTGGAACTGACGCCAGAAAGAAACCTGCGTGGTGTTTCTATCCGTATTTATTGAAGGACCTTGTGAAAGT